>CAEGAF010107533.1:0-15043 GCA_903067075.1 Micropoecilia bifurca | reverse complement strand
CCTGTTTCATTGTTATCATTTCTGACTTCATTGTTTATCTTTTCTGACTTTTGTTATTCCAAATAAAAGTCCTGCTCGAGCAGAGAGACGGCAGAAGCTCTGTGATCGACTCGGAGGAGTAGTTTGCTCAGCCTTCTCCTTCTGCAGAAGTTTGGGTCATAATTATTCATATACGTTGTCTGTGGTTCTTTCTTTTAAATTAAGGTTCAGGAAAATACCTAACAATGTCCTCTTGTTTCAAAGAAGATTCCCTCAGACCTCATGTCCTCCTCTGTCCTCCTCAGGCTCCGGACGAAGAGGACCAGGTGGGGAAGGACTTCTTCCGCTACCACCCGTCCAAGGCGCGCAGCAGGACGTACATCAACATGCGGGAAGTGTCTGAGCGCTTCACTCTGCTGCCAGGGAAATACCTGCTGGTCCCCACCACCTTCCAGCCGCACCACGAGGCCGACTTCCTCATACGCATCTTCTCTGAGAAAAAGGCCGATGCCATGTGAGTAGAGTCAGTCCAGAGCTCAACAAAATGAAACGTTTTACGATTTGCAACTGTAACAAAAATGCTGCGTGTTCAACAGAGAGATGGGGACCAATGTGGACGCAGATTTACCTGAGGTAAATAAATCACTGGCAGTCAGAGCTGGGTAGGAACGTCTGTTTTGAATCTTTACTTCTACTTGCAGTGTCGATACTCTTAATTTAGTAAAACTTTATGGATACTCTTTTTTTTGAGCAAATTATTGTAGAAATTCAAATTTTAAATCACAGTAAAAATGCCGGTGTTGAATTAACACCCATAAGTGTCTATATGTGTCCAAATCAGCTGGTGTTAAAGTAACACTTTTGAAAGTGTTAAAGATTGACACCTATATTTTTGTCAAATTAACATTGGTCTATAATACTAAAATTGGTTTAAGAAAAGTTAAACTTTCCATTTCTGTGTCTTGTTTTGAATATTTTCCACTGGATTTGATTGATATTGACACCTTGTGGGTTAATTATTTACTTTTTTAACACCACATTATGTTTTGTGATCAACACTACACTGGTGTTACTTTGAATATATTTTAACACCAGCACCGTTGTAAATGTTAATATGACTCTTGGACACATATCAGCACTTTTGGGTGTTAATTCAACACTGGCATTTTTACTGTGTACTTTGTCTAAAGTGAGGCACAAAAACAAGACAAACAATGTAGTTTAATTTAATAATGCAAGTTTTAAATATTAAACGATGTTTCGATCAGTTACTTGAATCGCCTTTTTACCAAATACGTTTTCCTTTCTCGCTTCTTGGACGACTTCCTTACTTGAGTAGCGATTCGTGGAAGTTGTTCTGCTCTTGCTGCTCCACCCAGTTCTGCTCATAATAAACCATACCTTGAGTTGACAAATTGACTCTGCTGGTCCTGAGGTTTGGTCTCGTCCTGCAGCCGCCGATGCCCAGCGCTCCGCAGGACGAGACGGAGGAAGAGAAAGGCCTGAGGAGGCTGTTTGAGCAGCTGGCCGGTTCGGTAAGAAACGCTCTTCAAGACTCACAGAGTTTAAATCTACAGCAAACGAGAGACTTTTATGTACCGACAGGATAAAGCGATCTGTGTGAGAGAGCTGCAGGAGATGCTGAACGGTGTCCTCAGCAGACGTAAGTAGGGAAGCAAACTAACGTGGTTTAAATCTTTGTTTTTATCAGAATGGATGTAAAAGAGGAGAAAATAAAGAAATGTACACCACAAAAACACAAAATGTTACCAAGTGTTATTGGTCGAATATCTCAGCAAACCTGAAATAAGACAAAAAATAACTTACAAGTAATTTTTCTGCGATATTTAGGAGCTTGTTTTAAGTAAATAATTACATATTATTTTTGAAAATGTACTAAATTTACTGGCAGATTATTTCACATATAATTAGAACTTTTTCATCAATAATTATTTACTTAAAACAAGCTCCGATATCTTGCTGAAAAGTTACTTGTGAGTTAGTTTTGTCTAATTTCAAATGCACTAAGGTATTTGCACTAAAAACTAGACAAAATATTTGGATTTTATAGGTTGATTCATTTAGTAAGTTCAGTTTTAGTTGTTCATTTCCTTCAGATGATAGCAAAGGTTTGGTCAGAAAATAAGCTGATATTCCTGTTATAAATGCAGTTATTTTACCAAATTTCACAGAAAACATTTCAGATATGAAATAACTTTCTGTCTTCCTGTGGAAAAACAACAAATGGATAAAGTAATTACTTCGTGGTGCTAATAAATAATAAAAAATAGAAACCAGTGAAACAAAATGTGCTCAACTAGGAAAAGAAAATCTAAATAGCATAAATAAAACTCCAAGTCCCAATTTCTTCTGTATTTTAAAAAAATGTGGCGTCGATTTGGCCTTTTTTTCCTCATGAATCTGTTGCTTGGACCTGAAGCAAACATCTTTTGAATATTTGTTTTGTCTCCAGGAAGAGAGATTAGGTTTGATGGCCTGAGTCTCAGCACCTGCCACAGCATCATCAACCTGATGGACGTATCCTTACACATCATGACTGCAGGCTGTTCTGCTAAGAGGAGGAAATGTTTTAAAACGGATGTTTGGTCTCAAAACAGGACATCTCAAAGTGCGGCGAACGACTTTATCAACAATTACTTCCAACTTTTTTCACCAATCTGGTAAAATGAATCAACAGGAGCAGGAACACCGCCCCCTAATGGCAGCAGAAAGCTACTACAGCTAAAGAAAGATTTAGCATTAGCTTTTAACTTTAGGCATTTACAGAAGAGGATTAGGGCCACCGAAAAAATAAATAATAATTCTGACTTTAAAGTCAGAATCCTGAGATTAAAGTCAGAATTCTGAGATTTAAAGTCAGAATTCTGAGATTTAAAGTCAGAATTCTTCTTTTTTTTTCGGTGGCCCTAATTCTTTTCCATAGGCATTACATTTCCTGCCTTTTTTTCTACCCAAAATGCTTAAAAAAATATCCTGCTAATTGAAAATAAGATAACTTTGTAATAAATGGACACATTTAAGGGAAGTTTTGAAGCTGATTTTGTTGGATTGTGTGGACGACTTTATTGCTTTATTGGAGAATATGAATTAGGCTCTTGTGGATTTAAAAAGAACATTTTATTTGAGATGGCTCGGTTCTGTTCATCCTGAGAACTGATCTGGATTCCAGTTCAAAAAAACTTGAAATATCCCTTTAATGTTATAAACGGAGACAATGACTGGAGTTCCTGTAAGATTTTTGTACTTTTTTAATAGATTATGAGGAATTGGTTGGTGATACTGGATGACGTAATTATCAAGATGTTGGTATAGATTTTTCCTAACATAGTGAAACAGGTGGACAACACAGGAAAGATGGAGTTCCAGGAGTTTAAGGTGTTTTGGGACAAGATGAAGAAATGGATTGTATGTACTGACTCATGCGGTGAAATAGTTTATTGGTGAAGGGTTGAGTAAATTTAGCTGCTGTTGTGAAGTTATTTAACACCAGGTTGTTGTTGCAGATGCTCTTCCTGTCCTTTGACACCGACCGGTCAGGAAAAATGTCTTCCTATGAGCTTCGGTCGGCTCTTAAAGCCGCAGGTGAGTAAACTGACCAGCTTCGCATATGTTATAAAAATATATTTTAACTTTAAAAAGGACTTTTTATAAGCAATATCCTCCTCAGTGAGGATATTGGTGGAGTATGTGTTGTGGGGGGGGGGGAAATATACCCAAGTGTGGAAACGTTGCATGTTATTGTTTACATCTGTAAAGTTTGCACTTGAGGGCAGAAAAATTATTCTTTCACATGCCGTTAATGCCGGCGCTGCCCAGTAGAACAACTAATGAAACCTGGAGATGTAGGTTGATTGAGTCAGTGCTGTGTGGCATAGCAACAGGGAAAATGACATAAAAACATTCGAGAAACAACTTTGAGCCACTTGTATTCTTTTTTTTTTTTGCTCTGTGTGTCGGGTATGCTATGCAGACACGTTGCCATAGCAACTGACTGACAACAGCTCCATTATATGCGTCAGGATTCAATACCAAAAAACACTCAAACATTTCCTGCACTGTGGAAATATAAAGTGATTTTTGTTGATGTATAATCATAAATCTACCTTGATATGTTGCAAGTGTGATCAGTGGATTTCTGCGTTGTGTGTTTTTGTGTGGTGATCAGACAAACCACAAGACATCAAGTCTGGCTTTGGAGGGTCTCCGTTTATTCAGTCTGTCAATCGGGAGATATTAGCATTAGCACCTAACATGCACTCCAGTTCTCCAACCCGATCTCTTCCCAGTGGAACGAATAACAAAAGGGCCATAAGCCTGCTAACATACCTGTCAATCGGGAGATATTAGCATTAGCACCTAGCATGTGCTCCAGTTCTCAAAACCCGATCTATACAAAATAATAGTTAGCATGCATCAAATGATGACATAAAGGTGTAATAGCAACTCAAATGAAAATATCCAAACACTTGTCATTAATGCAGAAGGAAAAATAAACATTTGAACAATATAAATCAAAGGATTACAATAGATTATAAAACTTGCCTCTTCCCAGTGGAATGAATAACAAAAGGGAAGAGGAAATTAATAACTTAATATTTATAGTAGTCTTGGAGGACCCTGAACAAAAGAAGAAAATAAGGGGGAGTTGGAGGAACAAACCCCTTATAGTCACACAGAGGAACACGGCAACAGTCAAGCAGAGGCAGACAAATACATGAAAGAACACGTTAGAAAAATTATGTTTGTTATCATTCTTACATTTGTAGTAATTTTACTAGTTTTTCTATGTAGAGGTTTAGTGTTCAAATTAGTTGAAACTGGAGACAATTAAATCTTCTTTAATCAAGCATGTGTTTTCAGATGGTTAGATCTTCCTGGGATAGTCCTGAGCTGTAAAACATGTCTATGTGTTAATTGAGTATCTGTGTCTCCCCTCTGTCTGTTTGAATCCACATCCTACTCTGTCTGAATTTACATCCTACTGTGAAGGTAGGATGTGGGTTTCACCCCCCCATTCCTGTTCACACCTTATCTTCCCTGCTAATAAAAGAGACAAACAAACTGAAGGGGGCAGAACACATGGTGAGCGGCTTGGAGGAGCAGTTCACCGTGTCTTCTCCTTCTGCAGAAGTTTGGTTAAACACTCATATACGTTGCCTGTAGTTCTCTTTTTATTGTAGGTTTAAGAAAATACCTAACAACACATTTTGTGGAAATATATACAACTATTAATATAGACCCAGTTACACAAGGAACCTAGAACTGGAGCCTTGCTCTGTTCTGCTTCTCTTCCCAGTGTGAGTCTGGCCTTTGGTAGCTTGTAAGACAGATTGCATAAGGAAGTGATAACGACATCCTGCAGCTTGACTTTTCTCCCTGGCTTTTCACAGTAGGATCCAAAACGTGGATTAAAGAGGACATGAACCAAACCGCTCTTAGTTTCATGACTTTGTCCCGGACAGGAACTGAGGTTACAGATCAAAGCTGTTTGCTTTAAGGCTGTCATCTTTCCTCTGTAGCTTCAATAAAATTTTTATGACTACTGGCCTTAAAACAAAAGGCTGAGCCTGATCCCAGCAGGGCGGGTTGGGCTGCAGAGCAGAGACAGTCACTGGGAGAAACTTCAGATCTCTTTGCCGTTGGATAACTCTGTATGCATGTTTGGTGCTTGACTGGATCTCCAAGATATATCTTGAATTTTAATAAACTTTGGTTGGTTTTAACTCTCTGACTCTTCTGGAATCTCCTGCATCAGCGAACCTTAACTGGAGACGTGAAAGTCTCCAACAACACAAAGAACAGAACATTCAGTCCGTTACAGTTTCATGTTTTAGGCTTGATGTTTATTTTGCAATTATTAATAAGTGAGCGCTTTGGTAGATTAGCTAAACTAACACTGGTGGTTGGTTAGCTGATTTAAACACCTGCTTTACTGATGATGTGCCAGAGTTGGTGTTCAGGCCACCTTTTTATTTTGTCACTGAACCGAAACAAACCAGATTCCACAGCACATCTAAATGTTAAGTTGTCAAAGTCAAGCTAGCATAACTAATCTCCCTCTATGGCACTATTTCTGTTTTGTTAAAACTTTTCCCTAGTTATCTAGTTGTTGAAGTTTTGACAAGTAGCAAAGCGCTGCGTCTCTTTTTTTATATGTCATGTGTACATTTAAGATTTAGCGCGTTATGTTGACAACTTGACAGCTAAAGCCAAAGCTAGTGAGTTTTGCCTTCAGCAGGAAGATGGGGGGAGAACAAACTGAGGTGTAAAATAAGAGCCTGGTTTTTACTAAGTTGTCTTTCTGTCAAAGAGGGACTGAGAGAAAAGTTTAGAAAACAATAATATGATGTTACTCGTTAGATGGATTCTGGTAGGTTTTTTGTCCTGATTTGTTTAGGATGGATCTTTAGGAACAATATTTTTATATCGACTTTCATGAAGTTTTCTGAGACTTTTCTACGGCCCTTCCAGTTAAAATCTGAAAGTCCAGAAAATGTGACTTCTTGTTGAAGTGGATCTCGTTGCATGAAGTGACGGGTCATGTCTAACCTCTGCTTGGGTTCATGCAGGAATGAACCTGAACAACCAGCTGCTGCAGCTGATTGGCTTGAGGTTTGGAGACGATGACTACGAAATCGACTTTGACGACTATCTCACCTGCATCGTCCGTCTGGAGAACATGTTCAGTACGTTAAAAAAATTAACTTATTCATTAGAGACGGCAGTAAAAATCAACATTTATGATTGGACAATATTAATCCCTGATAAATGTTTTTGATTTGCCACAATTCAGACCAAAGTTATAATTTTTTGTTTGTTTTGGTGACTTTTTGTCTAATTCAGTTTTAAAAGAGAGTTTTCTAGTTTGTATTAGTTATTATTGCTTTGTTTTAGTTTAGGTTTTATTATTTATAGTAGTAGTTTTATCTATTTCATACTTTTAATTAATTTTTAGGTGCTGAATTAAAATCAAAGTATTGCATTGTGATTATGAAAACATTAATTGGGTAAAGAACACTTAACAGAAGATAAAATTTTCTAATAATTTAATTATTGTTGACTCTGGCGTTTTCACCCAACTTTTTCTGTCGCCATTTTGTTTGCTGGTGTAAGTGACACCAGGAGGAAACTGGTTACTTTTCCCATTAGTCACCATTTTTGTTTATTTCAGTCAATGAAATAAACAAAAAAAACATTTTTGTTGTTTTGTCTTTGTAGTTAACTTTAAAAACCTTAATTCAGACTGAATTTTGTTTCTTGGTTAGGAGTTTTCCAGGCCCTGGATGAACACAACAGGGGAAGAGTAAGAATGAACATGATGCAGGTAAAAGCCTTCACAAAAATCCACCTGAAATCAAATTTAGATTTGATTTAGCAACAAATCAAGTTAATTTACCTGCATTTTTCCCTCCATTTCCAGTTCCTGTTGTTGTCGATGAATGTCTGAGAAAGAGGTGGAGACAAACTGCAGGAGGAGCAGAAAGCAGTGACAAATGCCTCCATGTCGCTTTTTCGTACTTTAAAATCTTTATCTGTCCAGTTTACAAGACACTGATTTAATATTGTGAAACGCTTCCAAAGTATTCAGTTGGTTAAGCTTTGAATTTTGCTGCCTTTTCTTCACTCAACAGCTGAATGCAAACAAAATGTTAATAAAAAGATCTAAATATTATAAATATGCCTTTGTTTGTTTTGTTTTGCATTTTCATTTACACCCTAAGTGAAATCAGTTTAATTAAACTGGTAAGAGAACATTTTTATTATTATTAATTGTTATTATTAAAATACAATGTCTGACACTGATGTATGAAGTGACTCTAAGAGGATTAGGACCCTTCAAAATACAAACAAATAAAATTCTGAGTTTAATCTCAGAATCTCAGAACTGTGACTTTTTTTCTTAGAATGTCTTTTTTCTCTAAGAATTGTTTTTTTTCTCCAAATTCTGACTTTTTCCCTCAAAATTTTGATTTTAACCTGAGAATTCTAACTTTTTTCTCAGAATCCTGACTTTTCTCCTAATTTTAATCTTTTGCCCTCAGAAAAACTTTCTTCTAGAAAAATTTTCAGGTTAATCCCAAAATGTGTTTTTTTCTTGCACATTTTTTATTTTTTCCCTCAAAATTTAGATTTATTTTCAAAAATGTTACTTAAATCTCAGAACTTATACTTTCTTTTTCAAAATTTGGATTTTAACCTCAGAATTCTGAGTTTTCTCTGATTTTTAACTCTTTTCTCAGAATTCCAAACTTTTCCTAAAAATTGACTTTGAGAATTTTTTTTTAGAACATCTGTTCTTTTTTTAATTTAATTTTCTTGATTTTTACAAACTCAGACGTTTCCTTTTTTATTTAGAAAATTTAATAAATCAATTCCAAAATTTCTTGTATATTTTTGGCAGAAATTTACTTTTTTTATATCTGTAATGTCTCTAATACGCCATCCTACTATTTTATATATCCATCGAATAAAAATTATCTAGCGTATCACCAATAGTTGTCACATTTGTGACGCATTCCTGTTTGTTTCTATCGTCTCATGTCTGCGCATGCGCAACAGTCCGGGAATCGGACCACGACAGTTTAAACCCAGCAGACTGTTTAAGTGGAAGCAGCAGCTGGTTTTGTCTGCATGCGTCCATCCAGGCGGCAGCAGGACAACCGCTGGGGATGATGGAGGACAGTCTGGGCTTCCAGGCGCAAATCGCCTCGGTAATAGAGATTCTGGCCAATTCGGCGGTGGTGGAAATCTGCAAGCTGGTGGACGCTGGATATGCGGCTCTGCGCTCCCAGATGGACCTGGAGCTCGACAAGAGCCAGAAGGAGAACGATGCCCTGCGGCAGCGGCTGCAGGAGATGGACGCGAAGATGAGGAGCTGCGAGAAGAGGCTGAGGAGGAGCCGCCATTTGAAGCCTGGCGAAGGTAAAGGGACGTGGAGGGACATGGGGACATGGAGACCTGGAGGGACATGGAGACCTGGAGGGACATGGGGACATGGAGACCTGGAGGGACATGGAGACCTGGAGGGACATGGGGACATGGAGGGACATGGGGACATGGAGACCTGGAGGGACATGGAGACCTGGAGGGACATGGAGACCTGGAGGGACATGGGGACATGGAGACCTGGAGGGACATGGAGACCTGGAGGGACATGGAGACCTGGAGGGACATGGAGGGACATGGCGCCGGAGGGACAGACGGTGTGAGAAGCAGCAGGATTAGAGGAGAGGTTTGGGGTTTGGGGATGATTGTGAATCCCAGACGAGCTTGTTGGTGTGAGAGATCAACTGGTGAACTCGGCTGTCTGAGGCTGACGCTGAGTGGGCGTGGCTTCCAGAATCCCCTCTCCAGGGCCGACCGAAGCCTTTTTGGGGTCCAGAGCAGATTTTAATTTAGGGCCCCCCCCCAACCAATATATCAACACCAGATGCTTCGTCATTCCTAGTTTACTCCAAGGCAGTGGTGTCCAAACTTTGACAATCTGGCCAAAAATATCAAATTTTGGAAAAACAAATAAACACGGGTATAAAATATACACAATATTTTATTGAATTGTAGGTTTCAAACATAAAATGATCTTGCAGGTTTTCCAGATTAAACAAAAAAAAAACAGCAAACCACATCCAACATTTTTAAAGTTAATCTTCTTTTTTTTAATTTTTTGTGTCTTTTTATCAACAAGAACCAGACATGGCTCACTGTTGATTTATTTTGCATAGTTTCTTAAATGATTGTGCCCACGTCTGCATTTTAGTAAATACCACTTTAGGTTTTATTTTTTTTTACTAAAATAAATTACATTCTAAACAGAAACCTGGATGAATACTCTGTGTTGCTCTTTATATTTTTCCGTTTGCCTGGCAAAGCAAAATTAAGACATTGAATTGAGATCAAGGGCCGGTGTTCTGTCATATCTCGTAAATCCAGCATACCTGGTGGTAATGCGCATGCGCACATCGATGTTACGTTTCTTATAAATCTGTCAAACCTGTAGAAGTTTCATTTTGTGTCTTTTATTTCTCAGAAGTTTAAGTTACATAAAAATAAAATAAGAAAAATCTAGTTATTTCCACGCAGTGTCCAGAAAGAGGTGTTGTTCTCATTGTTGCCTAACAGCTTCGGCCAGCATCCAGCTTTATTCATGTGCTTTTTTTAGGACATATTTTCTAAAGAAGTATTAAAATATTAAAAAGGTAGATGAGCTATAGGGACAAAATACCCTGATCAAATTTGTAGTCAAACAGTATTTGTAGACATAGTGACGCTAAACGGGACT
The DNA here is from genome assembly GCA_903067075.1 of Micropoecilia bifurca. NCBI lineage: Eukaryota > Metazoa > Chordata > Actinopteri > Cyprinodontiformes > Poeciliidae > Micropoecilia > Micropoecilia bifurca. The sequence continues at coordinate 4,764 of CAEGAF010107533.1, read as the reverse complement.
AATGTCTTGTTTACAGTATGGTAACGATATTGGAAACAGCAAAAGTCATTTATGTTGATATGTTTGATAAACATATCAGCTTGATTAAATAACATTTATTGTAAACTTCTGAGAAAAAAAACATGCAAATGAAACTTCTACAGGTATGACGGATTTATAATAAATTTCCTTTTTAAACAAATAAACCCAAGACATTATACCGCTTATTAAATAAACATTTCTTATCACAGAACACTATTGTGCATATTTACCTCATTCTGCTGTCCAAAGACGTTATTTTAAGAATTTCCCTCTAGTTCCTTCATTTCATCAGCATCAGTCCATAAAACACATGAAGAAATATACCGGTATTCAAAATGACCACAAGGTGTCACTGTTGGACAAACAACAGAGCAGGAGAATTTTAATTCCTCTCATTTAAAAGCACTAAAAATGAACGATAATAAAAACTCTGGCCAATGTAAACGCTTCCTGAAGGCGTGGTTTTAGAAACAGCAGGAGGTTTTAAAGAGAGAAAGCCCCAGAAGATTACATGTATTTGATTTGTAGCATTTTTTTTTTACAGAACCGAAACTGTAGACCTTTTCTGTGACGACCTCAAAACCTACAAAAACGATGGTCCAGAACAAGTCATGCACTAAAAGGAGTATTTTTTTGGTAAAGTATAATGCATAATATAGTTTTATGTCATGTTTTTCAGTTTCTGGCAACCATCAGCCTCTGTTGGTTCCTGTAGCATCTGAAGACGTAACATTTCACCATGTGTCACAGGTAAATGGGAATTTAAAGTAAAGATGTTCAACTATGGTTGAGTGACTGAGTCTGGCTTAATCTTCTCTTAATCCAGACTCATTCAATGGAAAATCACAAAGAAGAAAGAAATATTATTCTTAAATTGACAATATTTACACTCATAGCCAAAAATATCATCACTTGATTCCCAAATTGTCGCCACATGTCATAAAAGAAACAGTTCCAGCATTTATAACACAACTAAATAAAACAACAAACAAAAATACTTCAATGAGAACCGAAGAGTTTATAAGAAAGCAGATATCTGGGAGACATTTTACTTGCTGTAAAGCACGGTGGTGGAAGCATGACGGTTTGTTTTATTTAGTCTCCTAGATTTACCTGTTAGTATTTGCTGTGATCAATTAATGTCTTATTTTTACATGACATTAATTAACACCAGCAGTGATTGAAGTTAGACAATAAACTATACAAAAAAGATGCTATCTTTTTTAAGTGCTGTATTTGAGCAATAGAAATTTAAACAATATATCAATTGTTTTAGAAGAAAACAGGAGAAACGGTCAAGTTTTAAAGGTTTTATTCAAGTTATTATTTTCAATATGTACACTGTTAAACATTTGAGCCACATTTGTGTCGACTATCTTATTTTTAAGTCAAATAAATTTAACAAGTTTTAGATTTTGAACCTAGTAAAGTTTATTATCAGATCAGAAATTTTATTTATGCAATTTAAAACAAGAATTTAAACCAAAATAAGTAATTTTATCTTGATAATGTGAGTAGAAATGTGACCTTAAACCAGGTGAAGGCAGATTTTTTTTCTTGCACATTGTGAAATAATTATTTGGTTTATATTGCAGCATTAAGGTAAAACTCACAATTCAAGATTAACAAAATTAAAAAACAATGTTTAGACAACTTGTCTCTTGTTAAATCAAAGTCATGAACTTTAATTTGAGTCAAAACCACAATTTTCTTGTGACTTAAATTGCATCTTCAAGGTGGCAGGTGGACTTTTGTTTTCAAGTTAAACCACCTTCAAATGTTTACAGTGTAAACAAAATAAAAATATATAAACTAATCAAACATAAAACTAACTCCTCCAGTATATGCATTTCAGTCTAGAATAGTATAATTTGGCCTTTATGTTACTATTATTTCCAAAATGTACCTTCACAGTATCGATACAATCTAAATACCGTCTCCTGTAAGATGAAAACAAACATTCTATTATATTTAATCCATTCATACAACACATCCAATCACATTCCATGTATTCCAGCAAGAAGAAGCTGAGCCAGCCTTGCAGAATCAGGTGAAAAAGGAGCGAGAAAGCTGCAGCCTGGATGTGAAGGTGGAGGTCAACATCAGCACCGACTGTAGTGACCTTTCCTCTGGTGAGTTGACCTCACATTGTAGTTTTAGCTGCTTCTGGCTGGTTTTTACTGATTTCTCCAGGACCTTGGATCCTGACACTAATGTTAATGTTTTGTTTTTTTTGGAGAAGCTCATCCATGCATTTATCTTTAGCCGCATTGATCACTGCAACAGCGTCTTCACAGGTCTAACAAATCACAGGTCTAACAAATCAATCAAACATTTGCAGCTGATCCAGAAGCTGCTGCTGCTGTCCTGACTAAAACCAGGGAGATGGAGACATAACAACCAGTTTTAAAGTCCCTCCACTGGCTCCCTGTAGCTCATAAAACAGACTTTAAAAATACTGTTGTTAGTTTATAAATCACTGAACGGTTTAGCAGCACAACACCTTAAAGATCTGTTAGTGCTGGTGCCCCTCAGAACCCCTCAGATCTTCTGGTTCTGGTTCTGCTCTGCATCCCCAGAACCAGAACCAAACGAGGAGAAGCAGCATTCAGCTTCTATGCACCACAAATCTGGAACAAACTTCCAGAAAACTGTAAAACAGCTGAAACACTGAGTGTTTAGAGTTGCTTATGGATAAATTGATCAATGTTTTTATTTTTACTTTTAATAATGTTTTTATCTTTTTTGATCTTATTCAAAATCTGTTTTTATTTTAAATTGTGTAAAGCACTTTGAAATGTCGTGCTGCTGAAATGTGCTATACAAATAAAATTTGATTGATTGATTTTACATTTTTAGGTAAATCAAAGAAAACAAGACATTACTGCCAATTATAGCAAATTTATTTTGAGAATTTATATTAACTGTAACAAAGTATGCTTTTTTGAGAATTTTGATTGTTTCCTATTAATTATTTAGTCAGAAGATATAAACTTGAAACTTCAGAGGTGAATGTGGATCCATTTTACTTTCAGAACGTCTTTCTCTTTCTGTCCTTTTTCAGGCCGGGATGAGAGTGAAGAACCTCCTCCTGCTGATATTGTCACCGACACCAGTACCAGCACCTTGCTGTCCTCCTCTCGGTCTTCTCCGTCTCCCACTGACGCCACAATAGATCTGACCTTCAGACCTCGAGCAAAGCGGAAGGCCATGAAACCTTTGAGCAGCAGTTTTCCAGGCAGCACCGTTGGCGTTCAAAGCCCCGTTAGCAGGGAGTTTACCGAGAGCCTTCCAGGCAGCCAAATGAAGCCAGAGGAAACTACAAACGACAGCCTTCATCCTTCTAATCTAGCAGCCGCTGTGAAATCAGAAGAGCCCGGCGCTGACCTTAACTTGGACCTGGATCTGGCCTGGATGCAGGAGCGGGTCAGCCATCTTGGTGCAGCTTATGCAGTTGCGCACCTGGGTTTGGGGAACACAAACGCCGCACATGCTTCGTCCTCCTTTCCTTCGCAGGGAGAGGCAGATGCTGTAGATGGTCCAATGGCCGTCGCTCACGAAGTGGCTGCTTTTGCGCCATCTTTCGACATGGCTGCCGTCATCGCCGCTCCACACCCTCCTCCGCCCTCCCACTGCACGGGTTCTGCAGCTAGAACGCCTAGCCAGCGCCGGCCGCCCAGGAACGGCGCTGCGTTTAACAAGGAGCTGCCGGTGTGTGCGGTGTGCCGGCTCGTCTTCCCAAACGCTGCTGCCCTGGAGCAGCACCAGCAGATTCACACGGGGGAGAGACCTTACACCTGCCCCCACTGTGGAAAAGGGTTCGCCCAGCCTAACAACCTGAGGGTCCACCTTCTTGTCCACACTGGTGAGAGACGCTACCGCTGTACACTGTGTGGGAAAAGCTTCATCTCTTCAAGTCACTTGAAGAGGCACCGCACAGTTCACACACAGGAGAAACCCTACAGCTGCTCCCGCTGTGGACAGTCCTTTAGCCAGATGTGTAGCGTTCGGAGACACCGGCAGCAGTCCCAGTGTGGCATGTAGATGGTGTTTAATCTTCTCTTAAGCCAGACTCTAAATATTCAGTCTTCTGTGTATCTGTGTGTGTTAATCGATCGTCTGCTTGATCAAAGGACATTAGATTTAACTCTAGCTGCTACTTCATGACTGGTGGGTTTGTTGTTTTCAATGGTGTTGTCAAAGCTGTCTTAACGCGAATTATTCTAGTCTCCAAAACATTTTCCTGTTCATACTTTTAAATGGACAAAGTGAAAAGATTACTTTTCTTTGTTACCCAAATAGGTTCCTAACTGTGAGGCGCCGTTTGTAGTTACGCAGTCAGAAATTTAGAGCAATAATTTCAGTTATTAAGCTTGTCATCAGAGGAAAAACTTGGGAGTTCACTTTTCAAAGTCACATTTCCACTATTCATTTATAAATGTCAGAATTTGAATCTAAATATTTAATTAGCAAGCTAAATATTTTATATCAGACTAACTATTTTGTTAGCAAAACGCTTAGCATCAAACTAAACATTTAATTAGCAACCTAAATGTTTAGCTTCAAACTAAATAACTGGCTGCCAACTAAATATTTAGTTGGAAACTAAGCATTTAGTTTGTAACTAAATATTTAGGTAAGCTAAATATGTATTTTACAAACTATCATCCATCCATCCATCCATCCATTTTCTTCCGCTTATCCGGAGTCGGGTCGCGGGGGCAGCAGCTTCAGAAGGGAGGC
>CAEGAF010107516.1:0-41410 GCA_903067075.1 Micropoecilia bifurca | reverse complement strand
AACAAACTTCGGCTCCGTTGTTTTTTTTCTTCTCCGCTCTCTGCTTCACGCTGTCACGGTTGCTTGGCAACATGAGTTACGCTGAGGTGGGGGCGGGGCCAGTTGGTGAAGGCCACACCTGTCCGAATCCACAGATATTTTTCTTCTGGTCTTCGTTTTTCCCGTCCTTTGAAGGACCCGTCCTACATAGGACGGGTCCTTCGAAGGATGCAGACCCTGAATTTGGACACAGCCCAAATTTACCACCAATGACCAAAAAAAAAAGAACATTTTGACTTCTCTGAAAAAATCACCAACTGCACAAATCTGGTTATGTAATAGGTAGTGAAAGTTAAGCAGTATTTCAAAAGAGCAGAAAAAAAATGTTTTTTTTTTTTTGAATGATAACAATATTTGTTATTAGTTTGTTGCTAAGAGATGAGGACGTTTTTTTTTCTGGTAACCAAGTACTGCAGTGTTAACATCTAATATTTAATATTGCAAAAATTACCAAATGTAAAATCTCTTGTGTATAAGAAGATTGGCAGTGTTTTTGATACAGTATATCCACCACCAATGACAAAAAAAATGTATTCACTTTGAATAATATAAGACAAGTAGAATTCAAGAGCAGAAGAAATCGCATGTTTTTTCAACAATAACAATATTTGTTTTTAATCTGTTGCTAAGAGATGGGCACGTTTGTGGGTAACCAACTGCCACAAAGTAAACATCTGATTTTTATTTTTGCAAAATAAAAAAAAAAAATGTAAATTTCTTGTCTAAGCAGATAAGCAGCAGTAGTTCAAAAAGCCTATGTTTTATAAACAATAATTAAATTGGTGTTAAGAAATTAGCTTTTTTTTTCTTCTTTCCGGTAACGAACTACCTCGAAGTATAATTCAGATTTTTATTTTTGTGTTCAGTGTCTGTTTTATAATATATTTACCATAAATGACAATTAAAAACCATCTTAACTCTTTTCTGAAAAATTCACCAACTGCACAATTCTTGCAGTTGGTGAATTTCTGCAACGTGCATTCTTCTAGTAGGTAGTGTAAGTTAAGTAGTATTTCAAAAGAGCAGAAAAAAATTATGTTTTTGAACAATAACAATATTTGTTGTAATCTATTGCTAAGAGATTGGCGTGTTTGTCTGGTAACCAAGTGCCACAAAGTAATGTCTGATTGTTAGTTTTGCAAAATTTGCAATCTGTAAAATTTTTTGTGTTTAAGCAGATTAGCAACATTTCAAAATAGATTATGTATTATGAACACTAACTTTACATGTTGTATCACCTGTTGGTGTTAAGAGATGAGTGTTTTTTTTTCTATTAACGAACTGCCACAAAGTATAAATCAGATTTTTACTTTTGTGTTGAATGTCTGTTTTATGATACAGTATATTCACCACCAGTGAAACAAAAAAAACATTTTCACTTTGAATAATATAAGTATAATTCAAAAGAGCAGAACAAATCATGTTTTTTCAACAATAACAATATTTTTTGTTAATCTGTTCCTAAGAGATGAGCATGTTTTTGGGTAACCAACTGCCACAAAGTAAACATCTGATTTTTATTTTTGCAAAATTTAACCAAATGTAATTTTATTATGTCTAAGCAGATAAGCAGTATTTCAAAAGAGGCTTTGTTTTATAAACAATAATTAAATTGGTGTTAAGAAATTAGCCCACCAATGACAAAATAAAAACATCTTTACTCTTTTCTGAAAAATTCACCAACTGCACATTTCTTGTCACATAGCAAGTAGTGTAAGTTAAGTAGTATTTCAAAAGAGCAGAAAAAAATCTTACGTTTTTTGAACAATTACAATATGTGTTGTAATCTGTTGTTAAGAGATGAGAAGTTTGTCTGGTAGCTGCAAATTAAATGTCTGATATTTAGGTTTGCAAAATTTGCAATATGTAAAATTTCTTGTGTTTAAGCAGATTGGCAGTGTTTCAAAATAGCTTATGTTTTATGAACACTAACATTATGTGGTGTTAGTTTGGTGCTATGAGATGAGTGGGTTTTTTTTCTAGTAACGAACTGCCACGAAGTATAAATCAGATTTTTAATTTTGTGTTCAATAATATATTTACCACCAATGACAAAAAACTTCCCGAAAAAAGTTCTGACTTTTCTGAAAAATTCACCAACTGCATAATTTTTGTTAAGTAACAGGTAGTGAAAGTTAAGTAGTATTTCAAAAGAGCAGAAAAAATTATATGTTTTTTTAAACAATAACAATATTTGTTGTAATCTGTTGCTAAGAGATGAGCACGTTTTCTGGTAACCAACTGCCACAATGTAAACATCAGATTTTTACTGTTGAATGTCTGTTTTATAATATATTCACCACCAATGACCAAAAAAATACATTTTCACTTTTCTGAAAAATTCACCAAATACACAATTTTTGTGAAGGTAGTGCAAGTTGAGTAGTGTTAGAGCAGAAAAAAAATCTTATATTGTTTTAACAATAACAATATTAGTTAAAGCTGCAATCAAAAAATGAGCTCATGGAATTGTAAATGAGATATCAAACATAACACACTTTAATAATAACTTGGTTTTTTTTTACTTGTTAAAGTCATAAAAACTAGTTTTTTGACACAATATGCTGTACTACAATCCTTTACCGGTTTATCTGTGATGCTGTGTTTTATTGTTAATAGCTGTTTTTTCCCCCACAGAATAAAATTGGTACAATTTAAATTTACTCAACTACACTATGTGAAAACTTGTTTGATTTAGACTTGTTAAGTCAAACTAAGGCTGCTACTGCTATATTGTCCCTCCAGCGAAATTTGGTGATTGCCATACTAACTGAAGTCAGATAAGTTGGATCTACAAAGTATTTTTGATTCGATTTACTAAATACTCTCAAGTTCATTTTATATACGAAACATCACTCATTTTTGTGTAATTTGTTGAAATAACTGTACAAAGTAAACAGAACAACTTTTTTTTTTCTTTTGAGTGTATCTTGTTAAAACTATTTTGTTAAAACTGGGTGCGACACACAATTTTACACATTTAGAAACCAAGAGAAAGTTTTGTATGACAAAAATGTTTACACATACCTCCACTGCTGTCGATCCAGTGAAACACACAAGTCTTTCAGCAGAATGATTACTGAACCCCTGCCTTGTACCCAACTTCACTCCTGATCAATAGACTCCTTTCTCTCTTTTATACTCAAATGGGAAAGCTACATCTGACGCTCCTTCTGTGCTGTGTAGTTATGATGAATGTGGATCTGCTGTTTGATATACAGCCATTAGGCGTTGTAGTGAGTGTTCAGGTCAATTCTGGTGGTAAGTTTGAGGAGACGGTTGGAAAAGGATGAAACGGCTCACTAATAACACGGTCGGCTTGGATTATAGCTAAATAGAAGAAGACAAAGTCATCTGTGTACTCTATGACTGATGGAGATATGGATGTTGAGGTTTTGCTGCCATGTAGGTGGCCACAAAATTGTACTGTCTGATACATAACTAGACCAAAATGGGCATTAAAATAAAGTTGAGATTTTGATTTGATCTTTAAAAGTCACATATTTAAACCACATCAGCCTAAATATGCAATATCTTCAAACAATCATCCTGCCCAGACATTTTAACTACAACCTTAAATCAAGACAGAAACTACTTGCTTTCCTGGTTCATAGAAAGACATGAGAACATCTTTGCAACAACTGACTTTAGACTGCTTAAATGAGACTGCAAATCATAGTTTAAATAACATCTTTCTGAGGCAGTAAAAAATGTAGACGTTGCTGAACAACTTCTTAAGACTCTGATTTATTTTTGTTTTGCTGAAGATGTGAGAAAAATGTTCAAATTAATTATCTTTTTATTGGAGTGGAGTCTAGCACTGATAAAACTCAGAAAAATACAACCTTCAAAACTCAATTTTGAATTTACTCACTTGGTGAAAAAAAAGATAATTGTTTTTAACAAAACTGTCGTTGCCATGTGTGTTTGCTCCCATAACAGTTCTTGTCAAACAAATTCATCTGAAGCAATTTTTCCACGACTTCCTCTTCCGTACGGTATGAATAAAAGGCGGTACAGAGGCACATTTCTCTTTGCCACTCTTAAAAATTTATCAAATAAGAAAACATGTCATTCAAGTAAAGATCAGCTGTGCTCTGATCTCCAGAAGTTGGACATTACTTAAAAATAGCTGCTTGCCCAAGCTTGACCAGCATAATATAAAAACACAAATTTCACTATATTTAAAAGCAAATCTAGGTAATAAACCACCACAAAACACTTACAGTCATCTCAAAGCAGCAATTAAATTAAAAGGATGAATTGAAAAAAGAGCCCACTGTAAACTTCCAAAGGCCATGAATCCTTAAATTTAGTGCAGTGTACATATTCTTTAAAAAGTTTGGAATTTGCATTAATATGTTCAAAGTCTTAGAACATATTTCATAACTAGTTAAAAACAGCCAAAGTAAAGAAAAAAAACATAAAGAAAAGGGAGAACAAATGGCCTCTTCTTTTGCAGACTTTGTACTTTCTACTGGAATAATAGGTGAATTATAGTTGCAGAAGTTTGAAGGCAGGAAACGTTGGACTCAATATGAAAACTGTGCCGGAACCTTTGAAGCACATCAAACGCTTCATCTATTTTAGTCACAGCAATAAGATAGGTTTACTTGAGCTTATTTGTGAGACTCTTGGAAATAAAGATAAACAAAAAGTATATTAAGCTGTTGCCATCTACTTCTGGCTGTGCAATAAACCTGAAATTGTCTAAAAGTGCTTAATGCACCCACTCCGACTTTGAGACTTTATTAGTTTGAAGGAAAAAAATAAAATAAACTCAATTTGGCTGTCATTGTTGTAATATTTCTTTTATTCACAATACGTGCAATGTCATTTTACTTTTGAAAAAGCAAGTTGTAGCCAGAATAAATTCAGAAAAGTTTTTTTTGACTAAGATGTTCAATGATTATCTAGAGAAAATTACATTTTTTTCGCATTAGTGAGGGATGATTAGGGATTTTTATTATATTTTTATTCTTTTTTTGCAATAGTAGATTGTCAGAATTAGTTTCTCTAAACTATTGGTATTAATGTCACAAAAAAGTGTTTTCTTGATTAGGTCTAACTAATCAACCTGTTTTTCTTTTGTTAAACCCAGATGATGCCAAACATATTTTTATAATGTATTTTTATTATTGTAAACATCAGATAAATAATAAGGTCATCCTTATTGTGCTGGACAGTATGAATATTATAGTAATCTATTATTTTCTGTTTGACACTACACTTCTGCCTCCATCAAAGAAATGCAACATATTTTTGTTATTTGCTTTTATATATGTATGTTTGCTGGATGTGGAGGTTGAGTTGAAATAGAGCAAACATAGATGAACTCCTGTGTGTATAGTCAGAGGGAAAATTGGAAACCGTATCAGGCAGTGGAAGTCTGATCAATTCATCTCTCGTAACAACGGAGCAAAAACAAACAAGCAAAAAAAAAAAAATGATCACAGAGGCTCAGAATTCTCAACGATGTCACATTTCGCTTCGTGCTGTTTTGACTGCACAGCAGTGTAACGTTCCAGAGTCTGCTTTGCAGGCACGTTTGGGAAAAAGACAACTCTCCGATCAACGTGCAAGCCATCCCCCGAATGCGCCTGGACGCCGACGGCACCCTGCACATCTCCCAGACCTGGTCGGGTGACATCGGCACGTACACGTGCAGAGTCACCTCGGTCGGAGGCAACGACTCCCGCAGCGCTCACCTCCGTGTCAGGTGAACCCCTCCCTCTCCCCCCTCTCTCCTTATCTTTTCCCTCCTTACGCTCTTGTCGTCAAAATTCTTTGATGTGAAGTAGCAGAAAGGAACATGTCCCCGACACCCCACTGTCCTGCCTGTTCCTATCGACACCTCTGACTCATTTCCACTTAAATGACGCCTCCTCTTCCTCACCTCCCTTGTCCTCATTCTCACCTGACACTCTGCAGCCCCTGGTGGATTCTCCCCCCCGCCCCCCCCCCCTTTCTCCCCCCCCTCCCCCTATACTGTACTGTACTATTTTTTTTCTTTCTTTCTGTAAAGTCTTATTATTCCCCATCATTTCACCGGTGAGTCACTGCAGTAAGGTTAAACTGAATACGAATGTGACTGTTTCCGTCTTCATCGCTCTACTGTCTCCCTTGTTGGCTCACCGCTTTTACTCTGAGTTACTATCCGTCCGTCGTTTTAAGGTTTATGTATGAATACGTCGGCGCTTATCTGAATTCATGCCTGAATGAATTAATGATCCTCAGCTTTAGCCTCATTTATTCACGTCTTTGTCCGTGCATTTTCCTCCTATCTGTCTCCTAATGCCATTCGTTCCATTTCTCGTCCCGACCTCCGGTAATATCCATCTCGTTTTGTTTGCCTGCGTGTCCATCTTGACAAGGAATCGTCTTTGCCGTCTTGTCAAGTGACATTTCATCACTTTTCTGAACTGACGTCTCTGTTGCGAAAGATTTGACTCTCTCTTCGGGCGTCTACAGGAGATGTAGGCAGCCAAGCAAACTGCTCTGATAGACAGATTTCTTTTATTTATCAAAGTTGTCCTCTGATCTCTTTTCCCCCGCGCAGGCAGCTCCCACACGCCCCCGAGAACCCGTCTGCAGTGCTGAGCAGGTCTGAAAAAAGAGCCATAGACCTGGCCTGGGCCAAGCCTTTTGATGGGAACAGTCCTCTCATACGCTATATCCTTGAGGTTTCTGAAAACAGTAAGTCTCTACCAGTCCACTTCTGTACTCTCCTCAAAGTTCACTTCTCCTCGTGTCAGTTTACCTCTAAATTATTTATTCTGACTTGGGTTTGGGGGAAGAGGGAACTTGGCACGTGGGATCATTGATGCAGACTTGAAAAGATAGAAAATGTTTCACATTTGGGTCTGGGTGTTTCCGTGCACGGAGACAGACTCCCGCGGTGTGTTTTTTTTTTTTTTTTGCTTCAACATTTAAATGCAAAATAAATGCTGCGAAGGATATGAGTCACTGTTCTTTTTTCTTTTAAATCAACCTCTAATTTGAGTGCAGTTATGCTGTGGGAAAAACATCCCACTTACAGAATAAAAATATTAATCAAATGACTACTATTGAATAAATACCAATGCTGCACTTATTGTTTCACAAGTTACTTAACATAGTTCTAATGTTTTGTTTCATTTATTTAAATTAATTAAAAAAACATCTTGCAACTTTCCATTTCTTTAGTGTGTAAAAATTACTACACACTATGGACAAATTCTCTTTTTCAATCCTCAAAATGAGAAAAAAAACAGTGGAACGTGTCAATCAAATGACACAGATTCAAGAAAATTGCTGCCGGTCTACACTTTAGTTTCTACAGCCGTAATTAAAAAGTTTAAAACAACTGGAATCGTGATGAACGAGACTCGACGACGACCCAACTTTATCCAACCGGCTCAATGAGAAGGATGGAAGGTCCCTGTGGGGAGAACTATGGTTATAGCAAAGAGTGACATTCCTGTGGCAGAAAGATTTGATATCACCGTGAGCTTGAAATACATTAGATGTTTTTCAGTGGAGGATGATAAAACAAGTTCATCAGATGTGACCCACCTGCTTAGCGTATTGTATCAACTAAAATTCAATCAAACAGGGAAACGTTTGTGTTAGGGTTGTATGATGCGATGATATGATTCTACTGCGGTAAAAGATTAATTTATTTTAAGTGTGGAGGTTGCTGTACGTCATTTAAAGTAGACTTAGTAGAGCTCAAAACTGCTAATCACAAATAGTCATAAATCTGTTTGTGTTTTTTATTTCTTTTTAAATTACTGAAGATGTTTTGGCTGATTGGCACAGTGAGAATGTGTGTGTTTGTGCGCCGTCATGTGGATTGTGTTTTTCCATTTTCTCTGCTCTAGACGCTCCCTGGGCCATCCTGCTGGCCAATATTGAACCAGAGTCCACAGCGGTGACAGTGAATGGCTTGATCCCGGCCCGCTCCTATCAGTTCCGCCTCTGTGCCGTTAATGATGTCGGGAAGGGGCAGTTCAGTAAGGAGACTGACCGGTGAGTGAAGGACAGACCTTTATCTGTTCATCAGCGTTCTCCTTTTTATTAGAACAAACACTGAACAGATCATAAAGTACAACTTTCCTACGGGGGTGAGGTGAGGACCTCATCATCATGATGCTGTACTTTTAAACACATTTTAAAGGATATTTTATTTTTAAGAAATTCAAAAGTATTACCCGTCTTCAAACGTATGCAATCCTGGTAGCTGTGTCAAGTGAAAGTATAACAGCACTTCTGAATCAGTATTTGGTACGTGCAGAAACTAACAAATACCAAATACTTCACTTCTTCTGAGCAAACAAACACCAAGAAAATGAAAAAGACACTAAAACAAGCTACCTTTGATATTTAGGATGGACAAACAGAGGGAGGGAAAGAGGGAAGCACAGATGGACGGGTGGGATATTGTGATGACCATATTGCTTATTACCTCAGTTTCTTCATCTATTCTTTCTTCTTCTTCTTTGCAGTGTTCCTTCTAGTATTTATCTGGTTTAGCATCTTGAACACAAAAAATATTCATAAAGAACAACACTGGCATACGATATGTACATGGTTGCCACTTAAGATAAATCCCACCAAATTTTGCTTCCAAGCTGTGCTTTTGCCGCTGTGATATTGGACACGACGCTACAGCAAAATTTTGATTTTCCTTTTCACAAATCTACAACAGTGGAGTCAATAACTGCGGAGGCTGCCGTATCTACGTCATCTTGAAGCCCCTTTGCCTTGTGGCTGGTGTGTTAAGATACAGTGTTTTGCTCATACCGAGGCGCTTCCAAATAAACCTTCCTGTAACATTCATGGAGTTGCGAAACGATCCGGGTCTGAGGCGACATCAGCATTATCATCTCTGTGGCTTCACATAACCGGCTATTCCTCAACCGCTGCCAGTCATGCTGCACCACACTGCCAACTCTTTACCCAGAGGAAACCCGTAGGTGGCGGGGAAAGGGTTCTGTTCCCGTTCGCTACAGTTGGCCTAGCACAGAGCCCTCCATGCGTCCAGTTGGCCGCTGTTAATTGTCTCATTCCTTTCTGTTATTTCCATCCCTGGCGCAGCCGAGTCTTTGTGAGGGGGGAAAAAAACAGCGTTTGTTGGTGGCCTGTGTGTTTTTTCATAAAAATGAGCAAATTACAAATACTAGGAAGCATCAGTAAACACCTTTAAGCAAATGAATTTACATAAATGCCTCTCTCTGTCATCTTCTCTTCTTTATGTGTGTATGTGATCTTCAGCGTGTCTCTCCCAGAGGAGCCCCCCAGTGCCCCTCCTCAGAATGTCATTGCCAGCGGCAGGACCAACCAGTCCATCATGATCCAGTGGCAGCCTCCGCCCGAAAGCCACCAGAACGGCATCCTCAGGGGCTACATCGTCCGGTAAACCCCACCCCCTGCCCACCACCACCCTTATACATGCCATTGCCTTCTTTGCCTGTTTTTCCACATTCTTAGGACTCTTCTTTAACAGTCTGATAAACAGACTCTGTTAAAATCTATATATAGTACATCCCGTCACAGTAGTAGATTACTCTTCCCTCATGAAACCCACTTGTCTCTGTTAACAAAGCAACTTGAAAAATATTTTATCTGACGTACAACCAACCTTTAATTACTGGGCTGACTTGAGCAAACATTGTGACTCTAATAGACAGAGTATGCAATAAGCCAAAGTGACTGTAAATCCTCTAAACATATAATTAGCTCGGGTCTCTGTCAGAGTTTTTTATTCATTACATCCAAATGAAACCGCAGGTGATTTCCAGACAAAGTCAAAGCTGCCTGTGGGATTTAATGTGCCACTTTGCTGGTGCTTTGTCCCCCTCTAGAAGGAAGACAGGTGTACTGCAGCTGAATACTGTAATGTCTGCGGAGCAAGAAACATGGAGAACCTCCCCCCTCAATTTTACCACATCTGTAAATTTGAATATTATGCAAAATATTATTATTTCAGGAATTTAATTAAAAAAGTAAAGTTCTTTTATATACTTATTCAACAAAGATTGATATATTTTAAGTGTTTGATTCTGTTAATCACAATGAAATATGGCTTATGGCTAAAACCCAAAGAAACGGAAAATGTAGTTTCTCAGAAAACATAAGCATTTAAGTAAATAAGTGTAATTAAATTCAGTTGTTGAACTGAATTACTCTAGAAAATAACTTTTTTTATCATGTTATTATTTTAAAAAAATCTTGACATTCAAACTTTGTAAATTTGTGTTTCAGTTACCGGCTCACTGGGCTACCTGTGGACTATCAGCTCAAGAATATCTCCAGCCCGGATGTGACCACTCTACTCCTGGAAGACCTCATCATCTGGACCAACTATGAGATTGAGCTGGCTGCCTACAACGGGGCAGGTTTGGGCATCTTCAGCCACAAAGTCACAGAGTGGACTCTTCAAGGAGGTAAGGGACTCGTCACAAATTAGATGTGTCAGTAAATAGGTTTTACCACAAACCTCTCTTTGGCTGCATCTCAAAAAATTGGAATACTCAGTGAACAATCAGGCTAAGGGATACCAGTTAAACCACATGCTGGTACTTTTAGCAGTGTGGGCAGGTGCTGAGTTCTGGTTGGATGTTTTCCTACAACACATGTTTTTTCCAGTCAGATTTTCATTGATATGCTTCAATACAACACTCAGTTACTAAATGTTTTTTTTAGCTTTGTGGATTACCTTCTTGGAGGTTGTTGTACAGTTGTGTCTTAAGCAGCCTTACCTAAGATCGCGCAGCCCATTAACATAAGCAAAATATGAGATTTGTTTGCTTGAAAAGGTTTTCTGTTGTCCTATGTAATGTTCTATTGAACTACTGGACTAACTTTTCAAGGATATTCCAATTTGTTGAGATGCAACTTTACTTCAAACAAATTTGGAATATCTCGTGTGTAATAGCGTTAATAGGTTTTGTGTACATCTGGTTGAATCTGGCTGCCTATTTTCTAACTGCAGGTGTTCTATACGCCTAAAAATCCCTAAGCATCTAAAGCAGTCACAAGTACACCCACAAAGAGCTCTGGTATTAGGTGTGTCAGTGGGAGAGTGATGGCAGTATCTGCCTTGACCCGTGCAGCAGCGATCAATACTGGCAGCAAAACCGATGCGTGCAGACTTTAAATTATTAGTTGAAAGGAACGCTAACACCCTTTTTTTCCCTAATACCTTTCCGATTTTGCCTCTTCCTCTTTTTTTTCTCCTTGTCTTTTTTTTCCCCCAATCCTTCTGCTTTCTCTCCATCATCCATCCCAGTTCCAACCATCGCTCCAGGAAATGTGCAGGTCGAGGCGGTCAACTCAACAGCTATCCGTTTTACCTGGACCGCTCCGAACCCTCAGTTTATCAACGGCATCAACCAGGGCTACAAGGTCAGTGGGCCGCCAACAGTGTCCTCACAACAGGCCATCACGTCCATCGACAGAGCTGTCAGTGCAGAACATGCTCTATTACATGTAGGAAGAGGAGGAAAAAAGCCAGAAGGCAAACAATATTCTGCACCAGTGAGAACAATGGACTGCTTTCCCATTTGTCAGTTGAAGGTTGTGTTCTCTTTCTTTAGCAGCATTTCTCTGTGACTTGCTTCTCATTTCCCGTCTGTTACCCGTCTGCTTTGTATGTATATCTTGAAATGTCCATTGCTGATAGAACGTTTCTCTTTTATTGCAGATTCAACTAATACTTAATTTTTTCAGTCGTTTCTTGTCAGTTTTGATGTGGGTGAAAATCTACGGAGTTTGGTGAAGTTGCTTTTTAAAAGAAAACCATGAATAAAATAAAATAAATGTATTGGACAAACTTAAGCCATTGTCTTTTCTTGAACGTCTAACACTAGTAATTGTAACTTATTGTTACGGAATTGGAAAAAGTAAGTGAATTTTCACAATTTTTTGTTTATTCTACAGGGAAAAAAATGCAATTTGTTTCTTATATCAGATTTTAAAGGGTTAACTGAATATGTAAGGGATGAGTGATTAAACAGGCACAGGGGGAAAACAGTTTTGGGAGCATTAAACCCCCCTGACTTACTTCTTTAATAAACATTTGCTTGGCCTAAAAACTGTAAATTAGCCCAAAAGATGAACCACTGGGACTGATTACTTAAATAGCTAATTGGTCAATCCAGTTCCCATTTGTCCCTGTAGTGTGTGCGGCTACCATTTATGGTGACATGATATCCCTTCTCTCTTGAGCAAAATCTCACAGAGCTTCTCTGCTGTTTCTACGTTCTCCTTCGTTCAAAACATCACCGGGGCGCTACTCTAAAAATAGACTAAACCAAGATGCCAAGTGATCCCTAGAGTCTTTGGTTGTCAGAGTAATTTTCTTTCCCATTGTCTCTCCCCTTGTTTTTTCTAGTTGCTGGCCTGGGAACCTGGCAAAGAAGAAGAGGTTTCTATGGTAACGGTACGACCGAACTTCCAGGACGGCGTCCACGTGGGATACGTGACAGGTCTGAAGAAGTTCACCGAGTATTTCACCTCGGCGTTGTGCTTCACTACACCTGGAGACGGCCCCCGCAGCCCACCTAAGGCTCTGAAGACTCATGAGGACAGTAAGTAACTTTTCTTCTCACTCTGCCATCCTGGCAAAAAAAATCGGGCTTCTTACAGCAACAACATCCTTCGGGCAAGATCTATTATTCATGCAGAATCATGTTGTAGAGATGCTGATAAAAAAAAAAAAAGATGTGTATTCTGCATCCACCTAGAATCTTCTTAATTGGGACGTGACTTTCTTAATGGCTGAGCTTTAAAAGCCCATCTAGTTGCTGTTGCTTAGTTTGATTTTGCAAAGTTGGATTTACAATCCAAATGTTGAAATGTTCAAAAGTAAATACCGGAGCATATTATTTGCAGATAGAACTATTTGCCCATTGGCAGTGCTCATTATTTTTATTTTTCAAATCAAGCCCCCGGTGCTGTAGGCCACCTGAGCTTTACAGAGATCCTGGATACCTCTCTCAAAGTCAGCTGGAGTGAGCCCAGTGAGAAGAATGGAGTTCTAACAGGTAAACTTCCCATTTTTTTTTACGAGAAATGAAGCAGAGAAGAAAAAAAAAAATATATATATATATATATATATATATATATATATCTCATATATTGTTTTTATATCTGTCAAAGCTTTGTGGAATGAGGCCAATAACAAGGAGCCAATCCTGAGATGGAACTGTGGTAGATTGACCTCATTTATTGTGCTAAGCACATGGGAGCAACAGTAATATTTGTTGTTTATTCTATTTGAGCTGTACGCCTACAACTGCCTTGGCCAGCCTGAAAATATACTTTTACTCTTCCGAGACAATTGTCGGAAATATATTTCAAAACATATTCTGAAAAGCAGAAAGTGTTCTCGTCTCCTCGTCTCGGTCATAATAACTCTACCACAAACATGTTAGCTGCAGTAAACATGACGGTTGTATCAATCACTGAGAGGGAAAAAAAATACATTTAAGCCCTTTTGTTGTGCATGATAGAATAATTTATGAGGCATCGCAACCACTAAAGAAAGTCCTCATGAGTTATGTGTTTTCAGGAAGTCACAAATAAAGTTGTGGATGTATGTAAGAATGGGGAGAACTTCTTATGTTGTTGGAATAGTTGCATTGCCAGTTTTATATGTGTGTGTTTACAGATTTACAATCTATTCTCAGGGTGTATTAGACCACATGACAACAGTGGTGTCTACTGGTTTTCACCATTTTCACTAGCAATAGTGAAAATGGTTGGAATTAAATAGTGCCAAGTTTTGTGAATCCACCAAAACGTCTTCTGAAGTCGGAATTCTGACTTGGCATATCAGGTGTTCACCGACGCAGACTTCAAAAATGCAATATAGCAGCCTTATGTATATAACATAATGGAAGATGCAGTAAAAAACTGTTAAGTTGTGACAGACAGATATTAGAATACATCTGTATATACCTTCAGTAAAGAATATTTAAGTCCTGATGTGTTGATACAGTATTTTATTGCACAAAATCCTTAGAAATTCATTATCACTTGTGATGCTGCTGGTCAACAAACATAAGTAGTAAACCCTCTGTTTTTCTTCTGTAGTTAAATTGGGTGAAGTACTATTCTGATAAATAATTTCTGACTTTGCACCATATACGCAACAGATGTACATCAAAAGTTGAATTTTGAAACTTTTTATTATGTTACAACCATAAACCTCAGTGTCTTTTTTTAAAGATTTTACATGACAGATCATCACAAATAGTGTATAATAATAGGAGAAATGAAGGTGCTTTTCAATTTCTTTTTCAACAAATAAAAACTCAAAAAGTGGATGGCGTACTTTTATTCAGTCCCACTGACTCCGATACACCTGAATAAAATCATTGTACAGAATTTGCACCAACTACAAAATAGAGTTCATCTATATCTAATGTGTTGTGGTGCTGCTGTTCTGTGAAAGCCTTAGAGTTTTTATTTTTTCCAGTGGAAAGATTTGATTCAGTGTTATGCTATAGCATTAAACACCCGAATGGAGCACTGTTCAATCCATCATTTGAAAATAGGAAAGATTGTTGCACACATGCAGTTTTACCAACACATGCTTTCCATCTAAACTGGAAAATGACAGCATTAATTAGAAAACCACCAAAAGATGCCAGTGGTCACACTGGAAGAGCTGCAGATGTCCTCGGGCCAGCTGGAAAATCTGACCGGTAAGATAGTGAGAGATAACAGGAAGATGGATGGAGCTAAAATCAAGGTATTCCTGAGACAAAACCAATTATAGACCGAAAAGAACTTGACACTGGGGCAAAGGTTCTGCTTCCAGCTACACAACAGCCCTAAACATAGAGCCAGGGATGGAGGAGTAATTGATACAAACACATCCCAAAGTTCTCCAACTTTTATTTGTAAGATCATTTGAAACCCATGAATCATTTATTTTGTATTTCACAGCAATGCACTACTCTTTATTGATTTTTCTACATAAAATACTAATAAAATATATTAGAGTTTAGGTGTAATATGATCAAATATAGGACAATTAAACAAGATAGGAGCACTTTTGCATTTTTCATTCATAGTGGAAGTTTATTTTATTTAAGGCCAAATAAAACGTATATGCATAGCATCATGTGCATACCTTAAGAATATACATATTTGACATTTTTTTCCAGGACACTTTAATGTGCCAGAGTCCCAGGAGACAAACACCGACATGCCATGTGAGATTACTGATTTGGCAAGAAATGCTGCTTTAATGCTTTATGCAATCACATGAAAAGAGCTGCTGGCCAAGGAGCAAATTACATTAACTTTGAGAGGTTGAGCGCGCGTGTGTGTGTGTGTGAGTCTGTGCGGGAGGATGTGTGAGTACGGGGAGGTATAATCACTTGCTGATTAAATTTGCTATATTCAATTTTTGATGAAGTTAATTTAATATTTCTGTTAGCTTTCCCCACAGCAGCGAGCTGAGGGTTGCCATTGTTGTAAAACCACTGCAGAATTTTCACAGCGAGGACTCGTGCTCCGCTTAACCCGTCTCTGCTGCTGTGTCAGGATACCGCATTTCGTGGGAGGAGTTCAACCGGACGAACACGAGAGTCACCCACTACCTGCCAAATGTCACCCTGGAGTACAGGGTCACGGGCCTTACCGCTCTCACTACGTACACTATCGAAGTGGCAGGAATGACCTCCAAGGGCCAAGGCCTGCTGTCCTCCTCTACCATCTCCTCTGGGGTCCCACCAGGTCAGTGACCAAAGATGTAAACACTGTAGTAAATTTATTCTAAGAAAAACATTTCAGCAATGCTTACTCCTACTACATGCTTAAAAAATATGTAAAACAAATTTGTGGAATGATCTTTCTTGCCATAGCATTATAGAATAGTTTGGGAATGGCTTTTTGGCCATCTCCAGATTGATGGTCAGCACTGACCTTAGAGTTGATTCTCTAAGGTCAGTGCTGAACTTCCACTCAGGCAAACGGGGTTAACCAGCAAACTGTGAAACCTTATAATTTTATGAAGGTGAACACACTTGCTGATGATTGGTTAATCAAGGACATTTTCTCATTGGCTGACGTGTGGTTCATATATAAGCTCTTACATTAAAGTTGGGCTTTGTAAAAATACAATCAACTCATTCTGTGTTTCAGTTCATCTATTTCCCACAGCACACATTTATTTGCTTTAACTATTCGCTTTATTATTGGATCACATTATTCTAATAGTAAAAAGAAAACCCTGTTTTTTTTGTTTGTTGGTTTTTTCCAGGAACTTTATGGCACATTTCACTGACTTGTCTTTAAAGTGTCCTTTCATTGCTGGTTTGTCAAACAGACTCCAGTGAACCAGTTTCCATCCGCCTTTAATATTCGATATTTGGAGAGCGGCCTTTAGAGGAGATTGAATGGTTGCGTTTATAGGCTCCGTGGTGTACCCCTACTGACAGTGACCTGTTATAAAAACGAGGACATGACTTATTTGGCACTCATAAATGTGAGCTGTGGGAGGGAATAATACCACGCTGCAAAATTAAAACTGAGTAACGTCACAGTACCTTTCTGCTCATTTCTCTGCTCTTGAGCAGTTTGTTCCTGCGCGTCAACAACTCAATCACAAATTTCAACCAAGCTCAACTAATCCACAGGACAGAATTTTGTAGGCTTGCTCATTGTGATCAACGAACAGCTTGGAAAGTTTCCCCAACACTTCCTTTTGTTAAAGATTTACTGCTTCACACCAAACCAGGTGAAAGAGCTCCATTTTTCGCCTGCTAACAGACACAATAAATTCTCATTTCTGTCACCCCATTTGGGACAGAACCAAAGAATATGGAATTATATATATATATATATACACACACACACACACACACACACACACATACACGCACGTCTGGCACACGTACACAAAATATTAGCTCTCATGGGAGGATTAGGGGCAATTACAGTCTTTAATGGTTTCATATTTGCAAACTCTTGAAACAGGAGCACAATGCCAGCGGCAATTACTGGAGCTGCATTCAGACGCCGTACATCTGTGAAATCTGGGAAATGACAGGCTGTTATATTGAGAGCAGACGTCGGTGCAGCAGTTATGGTCCCCAGAATGGCAATTACCCCCATTGTATGTGCATAAAGAAAACGCCTATGTGCCTGCAACTGTACCATAACGATTGAGCTAAAACCAACCTCAATAATTCGTCATGCAAATAATTTTCAAGATGGTGATTTTACCACAAGACATATAATCTGCGTTTCATTGGGAGTAAATATACTCGTATTTGAGCAATCTTTGGGGGACATTTTTTTTAAGTATGCCAAGGGGAATGATTATATCTTTTATTTTTAATATGAGGGTCCTTCTGTATGCCACTGTTTAACGTTAATGTCTTCCTTTAGGATTCATGGAAACTATATTCCGCTTTGAATTTCAATATGAAACGGTACATTTTTTATTTGTCTAGAAGAAGAAAAAAAACAACCCATGAGGCATGAGGAAAGAGTTTGAGTTTCACACAAACCTGCCTAGAGAGACAGAACTGAAAACTTTAGACATGGACGTACACAAAAAGTTATCTTTTCAGAATTGTTTTCCGTTCCCGGATTACCCATCAATAATCCATTTGTATTGTTTATTCAACTCAAGTGTAAACAATCATGGTATCAGATTGAATCAAGTCTCCACCTATCTTCTGTGTAATTGGCTTTTATAGCTTTGTCTCTGTCTGTATGCTGTGTGTAAAAGACTGTTGTGAATCTAATTTGACTTTAATGTCTTAGCTGAATTGGGGGCGGGAGGGGTGTAAAATAAATAATAGTAAGAGTAACGGCTGACAAAATCTACTTGTGTTCAGTATTTGTACCGCCACAAGAGGGCAGTGTGGTTGATGAATTTTGCTAATAAGAACCACCTTATATGAAAGGCAGCAAAGGACAAGGTATTAAAAGTAGTTTTTTCTCTCTCTCTCTGTTTTCTGTTGTCTTTGCTTTGCTTTCCCATAGAGCTTCCCGGCCCTCCCACCAACATTGCAATAACCAACATTGGTCCGCGCTCAGTCAACCTGCAGTTCAAACCGGGCTATGATGGAAAAACATCCATTTCCCGTTGGCTGGTAGAAGCCCAGGTGAGCCAAGCTTAAAACTGCAAATCAAGAATAAACCCTCCAAAAGTCAAACATCATGCATGATTATCTTTTCTCGAGTACATACAGTGCCTTGGTAAAATATTTTCACCTTCTGCATCAATTTTTTAAATTATTTTCTTTCATGTAAAAGCCACCATCTTCAGCATATTTTATTGAGATTTATTTGATAGACCAATTATATAGTTGCTAATAATTTTGACGTTGGTAAAAATCTGACAAAAAAAATTATGCATTTTCTTTGAACTGCTCTCATGTGATTTTTCTAAATAAAATTTAGGGCAAACAACTTCCTTAGCAGTATCAGTTAGGTAATAGAGTATTTACAGTTGCTTCCCCTATCCAGTAAAGATTCACTCTTTATTCAAAGTCAGCTTTTATACAAGCTGATTTTGAATCATTCTCCTAAATAGTTGTAGAAATGTTCTTTTTTATTGATTTTTTTAATAGCTCTTGGCCTATTCTTTTAAGTGGACTTACAATATGTTTTTATTTGTTGCTCTTTTTTATAATTTTTTTTCCTTACAGATTTTTTTGTGTTTCTTTCTTTGGTATCTTTCTAATGCCTGTTGTGTCTGGCTTAGAATGGTTTTAAATTTGCTATACAAATTAAGTTGACATTGACCTGTCAATACGGCTGTTATATAAAACGCTTCAGAGGTCTAAGTGTGACTTTAATGCAGAGTTATGACAAAATGTCCCACTACCTGAAAATGGAAAAATCAATCCTGATGATCCTGGTTTTTCTTCACACAATTCGGGTCGTAAGAAAATGTGTATAGTTTGGCACAAGCCACATAAAGGACAGAGCAAACAAATAGCAGGTTTTCTCATCATATCAGACCAATACTTAGCATTCTGACCTACATGCAAAATGCTATGTGTGGTGAAACTGTTTGCAGGAAGATGGCTGGATGTAAATATAGGCTTACATATATAATCATATAAGAAATCTTTTTTGGGGGCTGCAAAATAATTGTGACTGGGCTTGAGATTTATCTGCCAATAGGGCATATGAAAAGACAGCCAGAGTTACAATGGAATGGTTTAGTTAATGGCTTAGTGATGGACCAATCAAAGTCCAAACCTAAATTCATCTAAATTTGAAAAGGTACATTCTTAGATGCTCCCTTTCCATTGCGACTGAGCTCGAGCAATTTTGTAAAGAACAGGCCACAATTTCAACATCCACATGTGTGCAGCTGGTGAAGATATAACCAAAAATATGAGCAGCTCTATATACAATCAAAAATGATTCAACAAACCAGTGACTGAGTAATATGACAAAGTTTTGTGGAAATGTGTGAGTGCTATGAATACTTTAGCGAGGCACTGGGGATCTGGTGGACTGTCAGAGACTTTCAGACGTCACTCACCGCTCCTCTGCTGTCGTCCTTGCAGGTTGGGATGGTAGGAGAAAATGAGGACTGGGTGACAGTTCATCAGGTGTCAAATGAACCCGAGGCTCGCTCTTTGGAGGTGCCTGGTCTCAACCCATACACTCTTTACAGGTAACATGCGACATTTCACCTTGACTTCCTTTGCTGTCCTAGAATCTTGACCTGGTGCCAGTTTTTATCGGTCAGTGGGGATGAGCCAGGGGACAGAAAAACAAAATAAACACACACACACACACACACACACACAGACAGACACACACACACACACACACACACACACACACACACATAGTAATAACTGGGACCACAATCCAGGCTGACACCCATCTGTGCCCAAACTGTCACTCCCAGACAAACAGAAATTGGTCAGTTTTGAGGAACAGTCCAAGAGTAACCAAAGTTCAAGCCTGCTCCAAACTGGAAATGTATTTTAACATCTCTGTCACTGTTCACTCTGAAAGAACTGAGACGCTGCTAACTGTAAACTATACTGCTCAAAAGTCGACACCTTCCAACCTTTACTGAGATCTGAAAAAACCCACACAGTACCCAACGGTCAGCATGGTGGGGGTGGCAACATGCTGTGGGACTTTTATTTTTACCATAAGCTTTTTGATGCCGAAAAAGAACGAGGTGGAAGTGCAGCTTTTCTTTATTGTACATTAAACAAAGTGTTTGACTAAAAATAGAGTAAATTGTAGAATTACAGGACTTTTAAAATGATAACACAAGTCCAATTTATTCTGTGTTCTGGGGCAAGTTCAAATAAATTAACAGGCTGTTGCATGCAGCCACTTTCTAGCGGATGCTCTATGAAACAGATTTGTTAAAATGTGGAGGACATCAAAATCACCTAAAAATGAATTCCATTATTTTCCACCCCCTGCACAAGAAGAGTTTCAATTTGCTCTATTGTCTTCATCTAAAAAATGTCATTACTCTTTGCCAAAGCCAGGTTGAGATCCGGTTGTGGAATTACACAAAATTACTCAGACTTCATGTCATCCTCCTGTGACTGCAATTGTTGGGTAATTGTCCATCTGTGCTGAAAAGAAAAATGTAACTCTAACTGTTTAGCCAAAGTTATACCCTGTCACAATCATCAGGCCCCGATTCAATATACACTGAAGCCCCTCTGTCATTAGAGACAGTGTGTGGCCAGACCATCAGACAGACTCCAGATGTTTTACAGATGCTGCACTGCTATCCATTACAAGTTTTCTCCATGTTTTTTTTTCTTTCAACTAATCTGCTGAATCTCTCCTCTTTTCCCTGCCGTTTTAAATCCTGATGGGTATTGAATGTTTCTACTTGCTAGGCTATGTGCTCTGTGAGTATTTGCCTTTAAAACAAGGTTGAAAAACAATTTTTACCAAAAAACGACATAGCTGTCTCAGATTTTCAGAGCGATCTGTCCGTCTTACCCGTTTTAAGGTGTAAACTAAAAAAAAAAAAAAACTTCACGATAGATTTATGACATATCTATAGCAGGTTTTCTATATGAAAAGTGATGTTTGGGTGCGTGGATGAATGCATGGTAGTTTAGAGCATTTAAAAAATATACATGTTTTCATAATAATCCAGTAGGAACCCTGATACCTGCCCTGCTGTTCTTTATTTCAGTTGTTACTGCTATGTGAGCAGTTTGCATTATTATAGAGGCAAAACAGTTGTTTGGAAGCATCTCTTCGTTACGCTCTCTTCCAATTGTGCAAAATTGTGACAAAATCACTAATTAAAGTGTACGTGTTCTCCTCGAACTCAGCTAATTTCTTTTCATCCCTGGAGCTCGTCTTAATTTCTTTGTCTTTAAATTGAACGCGAGATCGGTTTGGCTATTTTTCACTGTGCTCATAATGCTTATTTTTATTCGGTCTGTTTGTTTTCCCTGATCACATTCGGCTCACCAGATTGAATGAGCCAGTCCCCGAAGATCAATAGGAACTGTAGCTTTTCTCATTCTAATAACTAGTGCCAGTTTACATTTCATCGTGGACACAACACATTTTTCTGTTGCACATTCAGGCATTAACACATATAAGCTTCCTCTCGCCGTGTTTATGTTGCGTTTAAATTCAGGGCTTTGATCTCTGTTTGGAAGCATGAAATCTCTTGTTAAAACATGCGAGCTGCATAGAAATGGCTGGTCAGGCATTTTTTCAGGAAGTTGCACGACGATGATTCGGCAATGTTTCCAAATGCTAGATTCCGGATGCGCCAAGTAAACATAGTGGGCAGCAGTCCTCCAAGCCAGTCATCCAGGAAGATTCAGACTCTTCCAGCTCCTCCGGACATGGCCCCCGCCAATGTCACGCTTCGCACAGCCAGCGAGACCAGCCTCTGGCTGCGATGGATGGTAAGTGACACGGACAACACATCCTATGTAGTACCACTGGGAAACATGAATTAAAACAAGTCTTAAATCATTTTATCTTTTCTTATAGAAGCATAATCTTAAAGCGAAAATGTATTGTTGTAGTGTTCATTGTGTGAATATTAGATTAAAAATGTTATAGCTTGGAATATTTCTTTACAACCTAAATTAAATCTCTTCACACTTGTGTCCCCGACTGAAAACACTGTCACTTTTATTGTTCATATTTATGCAACGCAGCCTCTGCCTGAATGGGAATACAACGGGAACGCAGAGCAAGTGGGCTACAGGGTCCAGTACTATCGCGTCGGCTCACAGGGCCGTGGTCTGACCCACATCATCACTGACCGTCTGGAGAGGGAATTCACCATTGAAGACCTGGAGGAGTGGACCGAGTACGAGGTTAGGGTCCAGGGCGTCAACGGCATCGGGTTTGGACCGTGGAGCCAGCCGGTCAGAGGCAGGACCAGGGAATCTGGTGAGTGAGTGACTGAGCCTTCTTTTAAAGGAAGAAAAAGGTGTGTGAAGAATGCCTCAGTGTGCAGAAAGACAGATATGTTCGCTCCAACTTTGCAAGGGGGGGAAAAAAAAAATCCCCTTTATAACTTTTGCATAACTGCATTTTCAGCATCTGTTCAGAGTATCTTCATTAGTAGTCAAATTAGAGGTATGGAGCAACGGTTCACTGTATGCCATATGTTTAATTCATTAGCAGACACACTCAGACTCTTCTTTTCATATACCACACCTCAGTTTAGGCTCAGACAATGCCTTTCCGCTCCTCACTGCTGCTTTCTTGTAATGTATCAGATGCTGGGTAAAGTAGAATGAAGTGGAATGTGGATAATAGGAAACATACGACTTTAAATATAGAAAATACCTTTTTTTCCCCCAAAACCTGTTAAGAAATCTTTTTAAATCAGCTGTTACGTCTGCAGATGAGTGGCAACTTAACTGAAGAGGTTTTGGAAAGGAAATGTAAACAATTAAACGTCGTTTCTTTTATAAAACTGCGGAAATGTAAATACGCTGATTATCCCTCGTGTTTCTGACTTCCTAAATTCTTTATTTTCCAGTCCCTTCATGTGGACCCACCAACGTATCCGCCTTCGCCACAACCTCCAGCAGCATCCTGGTGCGTTGGATTGAAGTTCCTGAGCCCGACAGGAACGGTCTCATTCTCGGCTATAAGGTATTTTTCTGCTTTAATGCTTAACAGCACCTCTCCAATTATTTATTTGCCGAAAGACCAGAGACCTCTAATTAGCTTGCAGGAATGTCATCTTTTCTGTGCAGGGGTGAAAAAGCAGCACAGTGTCAGTTTGTCTTCACTAATTTGCAAACTCACTTCCCTCTGAACTTGTGCTCCTGGTTTCCTTCCCTGGATCAGGTGATGTATAAGGAGAAGGATTCTGACAGCGCTGTCCGTTTCTGGATGGTGGAAGGGAATGCCTCCCACAGTGTCCAGCTGACCGGTTTGGGGAAATACGTGCTGTATGAGATCCAGATTCTGGCTTTCACTCGGATTGGAGATGGACGACCGAGCTCTCCGCCAATCCTGGAGAGGACTTTGGATGATGGTACAGATTCACTCGCATTGTACATGCCAGTTATTCAAATTGGGTTGTGAGTTTGGGCTCGGAGTTTTGAATCCCTCCCCCATAGTCCAAAGACAAAGCAATAGCGGCTCACTCTGAATTGCCCTCAGGTATAAGAGTGTGTAAGGATCATTATTTTCACCCAATCACTACTGGAGAGAGGCACCAGCCCCACATTTCCATGCATAGGGGTACATTGTTAATGCATGGATGGATATCCAGTTTTTGTTACCGACCATTACAGCATTGTACTTTAAATTGAGAAAAATGAAGAGTCAACAGACAGAGGAGTGTCAAGCCTAAAAGAATGATCTAAGACTGTTGGAACATGGATCGTTATGTAACAGAAAATTATCTAGCATTTTTTATCAAGTCATGAGAGGGGCATCATTGACTGTATGCTAGGTTTTCTGCTAGCTACAATATGTGTAGTTTATTGTGGATAAATTGGATGTTCAAGTGAGAGAGAGCCAGTGCCCCACATTATCACAGTACCTCCACCTAAAACCGTTTAGCATGTTGGAGCAACCAACTAAACTCTACCTCTCAGTCAGTAAATGTATGTTCTTGCAAATTTGGCACAATTTAAGGGATATAATCAAACTTTCCAATGGTATGTTATTTTTTTTCTAATAAGAATGATTTCAACAAGAAAATATTAAGCACAGCCAAAATGTATCTAGTTTTTTGCGCAAGGTTTGCAGTTAATTGTTGGTTGAATAGCAGCCAAAGTCTGCAAAGGATGCTTGGATAGTACTGTAGAGAATTATAAACAATTATATCTTTAGGAAGCATAGAAAAATATATGTACATTTACATTAGTTTTGAACTGAAACCAATAGTTTTTTGGGGTTTTTTCCTGCAGTACCAGGACCTCCTGTTGGTATCCTCTTTCCTGAAGTACGGACCACTTCTGTCCGGCTAATTTGGCAGTCACCTGCACAGCCCAACGGCATCATACTTGGTTAGTAACACTCAAAATTCTTTCCTATTTTGGAAAGATTTTTTTTAATTTATTTCTAAACGTACATGGATGATGAAAACCATAACTGAATCTTGAACTGCACTTGCTTTAGGTTATATACCTGAAAGCAATGAGGAGCACAGATGTAGCTCTGAATGACTCCCAACATATTGTTCTAATGCTATTGTTGACTAAACTGACATGGCAGTGTCCAACAGGGGAAATTAAATTTTGCCATGTTTCAACATTGCAGGAAGGGGAGTTTAGCTCCCTCCTAAACTTGTCGGGGATTTTCTTGTGCAACTGTGATTTGTTGTACATCTGGTGTGTAATTCAGTTTCAAATCCACAGTGGGTCTTACAAAGCAAAGCAGCAGGCAAGGGCAGATGCAAATGGAATCACATCATCTGGGACAAAAACTTAGTTTGTTGTCATTACGACGGAAGACGGAGAAAAATGAAGTAACTTATATTTATTTTAACTTCCTTTGTCCATTTTTCCTCTCCAGCCTACCAGATCACTTACCACCTGAACTCCACTAACAGCAACGCAGCCACAGTGGACGTCCTGAACCCCAGCACTCGTCAGTACACCGTGACCGGCCTCAAACCGGAGTCTGTCTACGTATTTCGCATCACAGCCCAAACCAGGAAAGGTTGGGGCGACGCAGCCGAGGCCCTGGTCGTGACCACAGAGAAGAGAGGTGAGCCTGAACTGCAGACTGGGTTCATGTGAGATGAATTTGTAATGATTGAGACCAATTTTAAAGCGGTAAAGAGCAAGAGTTGTGCTAAATGCGATACGTTCGAGCGGCTGTGCATGCCGAGCAGACGTGGGTGTGTGTCTCGACTTGTTGGAAGGCGCTCTAAGCCGTCCCTCCACTTCTAGCCATTAATTTTCCAGTCAGCAGTCCGCTGAGCAGATGTGTTTACTAAAAAGAGTGTCTGTGCGCTCCAGGTATTTATTAGATCTACTCTGATGCTGCATTTATCTCTTTTCTTCAAGGCATGTGGATAATTGTTTACTCTGTCAGAACCGTTACACTTGGAAAACGATTTAGGAAATCTGAAATTTGCTACTCACATCCATCCTGTTAGTGTTAGTGTGTAAGGGAAAGAGTTTCTTTGGCATGTTTATCAACTAGTCACCTTGTATTTCCTGTCTACCATTTTCCAATCAACATGCCATTAAATGAATGTATTTGAGTGAAATTCTAATATTGTTACCCCTGAGCTAACTGGACTGTTGTTCAGTTGTTCAGGTAGCTAAATTTTACGTTTCAATTGTATCTCCAGGTCACAGATCATGTACGACAAGTGGAGAGGTACAAGTCGGAGTTACTCGATGTCCAGGATCAAATTTGCATAGATGATTAGATGATTTGGGAAGCCATAGTATCTGCTGGTGTTAGAGCACTCTGTGCTGATTTCACACACTTTTCAGTTGAAAGATGTGTGTATTACATTTTTTTTTATTGTAATATGAAATTGAAACAATTGTATTTGTGTGAGCATAATCAATAGCCTAACAACAACCATACCATAGATAAACCTGTTTAAGATCTCTGCGTATGTATCAAGAATTTATTCCAAAGCAATTTTAAACAGAAATCATCCATGCATCCACAAGCGTGAAGGCTAATTTATTTTCTACATAGAAGATGTGACATTAAAGGTTGACAAAGGTCAAATTACATTTAACCTCCTATGTAAGAAAACCGAGTGGAAATGGTCTGAAAATAAACTAGTGAAAGACAGATCAGTCAAGCTGACCATTAAATGTGGCTTAGCAGCACAAACAAAGAAGCTGGAACAGAGAATCCCATTTAAATTATTGATTATTCGTCCCGTTTCTGTCATCCATCTGGGATCCCCCACACCCCCTGCTTAACATTTTTTTCCGACTCAAGTTTCTTTCTCCTTACTTCTGCCTCCGGTTGTTCCAGCTCGTCCACAGCCCACCAGCCGCCCGGTCGTCCCTCAGAAGGATGTCCAGGCCCGACACGTGCTGCTCTCCTGGGAGCCAGGAAGTGACGGTCTGTCCCCAGTGCGCTACTACACGGTGCAGCAGAAAGAGCTGCCTGAGAACAACTGGACGGTGCACTCGGCCTCCGTCAACCACGAGGCTACGTCCTACAAAGTGTCCAGGTAATCCGATGAAAGCTTCCGAGTAAAGTCTTTCCCTGAAATTTGGTTTTCGGTCTGTCGTGGTTGACGGAAAACATAGCAAAAGTGAAATGTCACTTTTTATCATGTTACTTCAGAGTTCTTTCAGTTTTAATCAAATTCTGTTAAACTGTGAAAACGGTTTAAATTAAACTGCAAATTGAAAAATAACAAAGTTGTTTTTGTTGATCCAATTTGACTTAATTTTAGGCCGTGTGGTTAGTTTCTCACACAATTACAATTACAACACATTTCTCATGAACATGTGCTGTAATTTTTTATTTATTTTTTTACTAAAATTGAGGAACTTAATGTTACTTCTCTTTTTCAGGCTAAAACCTTTTACTTCCTACCAGTTCAGAGTAAAAGCCACTAATGACATTGGGGACAGTGAGTACAGTGAGGAGAGTGAAGCTATCACAACTCTACAGGATGGTAAGGCTCTATGTTATATTTAATTTATTCTGGCAATGATAAAAGTATAAAGCTTTGACAAGTAGAACACAAGTCAAAAAATATCGAGCGAGTCCTCCTTCAATTTTAGCTGCTCAATGTTTGCATGAATTAGTCCTTTGTCGTGATGTGGACCCTGCTAGCAGCAGCGGAGATTGATTAATGCGAGCGCCGTCTGTGATTCCTCAAGACACGGGAGCTGTTGTTAAATCTCCGCTAAACAAAAGCCAGCCGTGTTGTGCTGCAGCCAGCTGAAGAAATGTATCGCTCCTGATCTTTTCCCACTACTATTTGTAACTCGGCGGTCAATGCTTCTCCTGTGTTGGCTCCCGTGTGTGTTTACTCTCCCTGAATGCCTCAGCCCATGGACAGATTTAGCTGGCTGAATAGTGCGCATTTTCAAGTCAATTTAGCTAATCTATCTCGCTTTTATTGCCTTAGTGCCAGACGAAGCACCGACAATCCTCTCTGTCACGCCGCACACAACTACGTCGGTGCTGATCCGCTGGCAGGTAAGAGCAGACGGCAGAGCGGATTTTTTTTTCTTCCCCGCCTTGTTTTACTGACTGCAGAATCAATTAAAGTCTGAGAAAGTTGCCTCTAATAAGAGACCGCGAGAGTCCAAGCCCTGTACTTACAGAACACAGACTTTGTCAGTAAGACGCTGCACTCTGTAATATAGAAAACAACCTTCCCGCTGCACTCATACCTGAATTAACAGCTCATAAAGAGGAAAACAGGAGGCACGTATAGACAGTTTTACTTTTATGAACACTTGTAGAGTTTATGAGGATAGAAAGTTGCTTGTTTTTCTCTCTTCCTTTCCCTCTGGGCCTGTTGACTCATGTTCAGCCAAAGGGGGTTTCTCTACATCACTTAACATGTGGAAAAGTGCTCTGTCTTAGAGGCAAAGATTTTTCCATCTTTCTCTTTTTTTCTAAAAGCCTCCTACTAATGTCTATGTTAGTATGTAGAAACAAGTCATATGATGATTAGGTTAGATTTCACAGTAAAATCAGATGTTTTATGCAGTTTTTTGTTGTTGTTTTTTTTCCCCCAAACTTCTAATGTTTCTCCCCTTAGCCACCTGCTGAGGAGAAGATCAATGGAATCTTACTGGGATTTCGGATTCGCTATCGTGAGCTGCTTTATGACCGTCTCCGCAATTACATTCACACAGCCAATAGTCTATCCTCATGGGCTGAGCTGAACGGTGAGGAGAAATATTTATTAAGGCAGCATGGAATAGCAGAGAGTGAGTAATGTGTGCACCATACCATTGTCATGGGGAGAAAAGATGCACCCAGTTTCTAAAGGTCCCCACATACTTGGCTGTACTTCTTTACTCCACCTGTACTCTACTTAATACAAATGTGCTTCAGACATGTCTGCGCAAAGGCTCATTTTTATGACTGTGTAATCGGTGCCGGGAAACAGTGAAGGCTAATTTTTCGGAAAACAGAGTAGCAGTAACTAGTAGCTAGACTGTCTAGCTAGCAATAGTAGTAGACTGCTACTGCTACTAGTAGCCACCAGTTGCTACTAGCAGTAGCTAGACTACCACTCTGCCACACTAACAGGTGTGCAGTCTCTGCCTTCATAGAGAAGAAACGGGAGTAGGTGCCCAACTAGCTCATCAAATTTTCTAACATCCATGAGGATTATGGGAAATTAAGGAATTTGCCACAAGAAATGTATGAAATCGGAAGGCTTGTCTAGGAAAACTCGACCGCCCACGGGCCATGTGCACAGATCACAGAACACACACACACACACACAGAACCCCTGAGTATTTAGGAGCCTTTAATTCCTCCTTTGCACAGATTTGCTCCTCTTACCACTCTCTTGAAGTCCAACCCCAGCATTTCAAACAGAACTTTGTCCCAGGTGTTGCAGCACGTTGATTCTTTTACACAAAACTAGAATAAAAAAATAATAACACCTCCACGAACACACTCGCCAGTTAATACGAAGTGTTTGTGGTTGTTTGTGTTTGGTTTCCATCAAACATGGTCTTCTGCGTTATGTGCGAAGCATCTTTACTTTGGTCTCATTAACAGAAGCACATTGTTCCAGAGGTCTTGTGGTTCTTTCTGCTTTAACTTTGCAAACCTGAACTTTGCTGGCGTATTAGTGATAAAGACAATATCTTTTTGTTAAGCAAACCATTGTGTTCCTTTTATGGGGTGACTGTAGCTCAATGAAGAAAGTAGTCATCTTGTAATTGGAAGGTCGTGAGTTCAGTTCCAGACCCTAAGAGCAACTGTTGTGCTTAGAGGTTGCCTTATTAATGGGCAGAAACACTTACTTCTCTAATGTGAATGTTTGCTTTATACCTTAGCACTTCCTTAACTTTCATTCTACAAATCAGCAAAGTGTCAAAGCTTCTGTAAAAGCTACAGAAGTGCATTTGTTTAATATTATGAAATCTTTACGGAAACATGTACTTTGTTTTACACACATTCTGCTTCCTTTATTTCAAACATTTACTGATGATGTGGTAAAACGTGATTTAATAAAAAAAAATAATAATTTAACCTAAAAAAAATAAATTAATGTTATTATACCCTGATGCATCAAAACCCTAGAATTAAGATATGTATTGTATTATATTTCCTTTGAAAATACCCTCTGTAAGGCATTTTATAAAGAAGGATTATGAACCAGCAGCAGAGAGAAATTCTGAATACAGATTAATTCAAAGAAAGGTGCGCTTTCCACACTTCACTCCCGTAACACGTAATTATAAAACTCTGTCTTGGCTGATTATTCCTATGTCAGCAGCACCATTATTTCCATTAGAGGAAAACTGTCACACAGGCCCATTCTGTTGCCAACATATCCCCAACGGTCTTGACACTTCACAGCAAAACATTTCATCTTGTGATCAGTGGTTATCAGCCACAGGCTATTATTAGGTTTACTCAGGAGCCACTCTGTTTCCACCACTCTGTGCAGCATGGCCTGTAATTTGACTCTTGTTGAGTCATTCCCAGGCTAATTTACAGCCATGATCTCTGGGACCGTTTAGGGTGGGTTGTGTGAAAACAGTACAGCTCCAATCAACAGGGAAAGTGCTGGACTTTGAACTGTGATGCCTGCTCCTCTTGATAAGCCCATTGTTTTTTATTATTATTTTTAATTACCTCTATTTTTTTTTTCTCAGCCCCCTACACCATCCGGAATCTAAGTGATCCAACTCTCACTCAGCACGAGTTGGACAGTAAGTTTCTGTTTCACACAAATGTCACCATAAAAACAGAACCACACACATAGATGAAATAGTTGTTTTATTGAATTTTTATTGTTTTTAACAACTAGTTAAAAACATGTCGAATGTTTAATTAAATTACCACATTCGGCTGGTAATAGCTGCTTTGCCTTAATACAAAACTCTTTATCAGACAGATAGTGAATCTGTCTTCAAATATTCACACCTCTTCACTCTCTCCTCCCTTTGCTATGTTACAGAACCATTTTAAAAAAATGAAAAAGAAATTCACTGATTTTAGCTAATAGTTTTTCCAGTTATCAGTGAATGTGCAATCAGACTGTCCTGTTAAAAGGAGAAATGGCTGCCCATACAGCTCAAACTAATGTTTGTTACCTCCTAACCTTACATGTGAAATTGTTTCCCTCTGCTGCAGAGCTGAGTAAACACAAACGCTATGAGATACGCATGAGTGTGTACAACGCTGTGGGCGAGGGGCCAAGGAGCCCACCCCAGGAGGTATTTGTCGGAGAGGCAGGTATGTGTGCTTCTTTGGTTACTTTTGTGAGGTTGTGATGTTGTACAAACCCTTTTGACGTGTCAGTAGTATATTTATGGTACCGTTGAGTATTGGAATGCATGTACTTGAAGCTGCAACACATTTTATATGAGAAATAAGTGAACGCTTCAAGAAAATGCCAGAAGACGGAGATAGTTTGGCCAATATTTCACACATGTTGTCATTTTACAAGCACAGTCCTCAATAAATGCTTTTAATACATTTAAGAGAATTTGTTCTTGATTCCTGTTTGTATGTCAGTAAAACTGTCACTTGTAACTGTTTTTTTATTTACATTTTTTGTGACAGTCCCTACAGCCCCACCGCAGAATGTTGCCATTCAGTCAGCAACAGCCAGTCAGTTGGACATTACCTGGGACCCTCCACCACTCAATGCACAGAATGGTGACATCCAGGGCTACAAGGTCAGACTCTCATCCTGTGGGGTGCTAAATGTTTTAGTGGTCCACTATGCTTTACATAATGATGTATTAAAGAAAAATCAATAGAATTTCACTCTTATGTATTATAGATCCATTAAGACATTTGCTGATTGCCACAATCACCCAAATGCTATGCTTGACCAACTGGTCGGAAACTCAAAATTCCAATCTTTTTTGTGATCATTAATTTCACTATTTCTAACAAAATGGTTGTGACAATCACACCCTTCGTTGTGGAAGTTGTGACTGAAAGTTTGCCATTTTTAGAATCAGGAAGGTCCTTCAAAATTCACTCTAAGGAAGCACTGTCTATGTAATAAACTATTGAGAAGGGAACTAGGTTTCTATGGAGATATACTAGCTGCTTCTAATCAGGAGCTAGACTAGAAAATATGACAGGAATGCAAAATGTAGAACATTAAATGTGGTTTTATGGTCACTCTTCCTTTTTAAATAGCTTATTAAATAAGCTGTTGTTGTCAATAAAAATTTTTTGGAATTTGCTTGTGGAGCAATAAAGTCCCTATAGAATGTTGGGACTTTATTTTTTATTTTTTCTTCATTGATAGTTTTTTTTTTCTTTCTGACAGAAACAGCTGCATATACAGTATATAACATTTAAGTACATCTGCGACATTCCTTCTAGATTTACTTTTGGGAGTTCCAGCGTAAGAACGAGACGGAGCGATTGCGGACACTCTTCATGCCAGAGAGGGGGGTGAAACTAAAGAACCTGACTGGCTACACCACATACATGATCAGTGTTGCCACCTTCAACGCTGCCGGTGACGGACCCCGCAGTCCTCCGACCAGGGGACGTACTCAGCAAGCCGGTAAGTCGAGCGCCTATGTCTTTCCGTAGGTACTTAAGTTCTTCAATCAGTGTTAATGAGCCCAAGGATGAGTACAATTAGGACAGAGCAAATATATCTCCTTTGGAAAGACTGTGAAAGGAGCTGGAGACAAATATTGATAGGATGACATTACTATAATAGATAAATTAGAACGCTTATATGAATGTGTTTATTCAATTGTCGTTGTTCTGTGCTGTTGCTGGTCTGAAGAGCCCTCAGAGTTCCCTCAAAGCAGAATCAGCTGTGAGGAAAGAATGTGAAATGACAATGATGCTAATCACCGCTGTCAGCTTGTCAAACAGTGTTAGCAGAGCCACATGCTGAGCATAAGTTTCAAGTCAGCTGACCCATTCTGTAAAAGCGATCTCAGGTTTGGAGGTTGTATGAAAGTAGCTTTACAGGTACCTTTTCTTTCAGTTTTTTAAAAAATGTTTTTACATTTTTATCTTATTCACACTCGGGAGACTTTCTGCTTGAACCCCAATCAAAAACGCATCAAAACATTCCTAATCTCCCCACCTTCAAAGGAGCTGTTTTGATTTAACCCTGCTACCATGCGTAAGACTGAAAAGTAGATAACAAGAAGGAAAATAAGTTGTTTAAAGTTCTGCTTTTTGCTTGTGCAGGAGAAAAGCTGGAAAGGTGTGAAGGTCAGAACATTGGGAAGGCAACAACCCCAACCTTTTAGAAAGTGCATCTTCTATGAACGTCAGCTCCTGTTTGACAAATTTAGGACAAATACATAGACTTGCAAAAGTTTGTTTACCCCTTGAACATTGTCTAAATTTATAATGCTGGACTTAATATTATGATAAGAGCTATCTGAGTTCAATTACTAATGATATTCTTTTAGTTTTTGATTGCACAAATAACATTATATATTTTTTTTTCATCTAGTTAAATAGTCTGCAGTACTTTGTTGCTGGCCTGCTACATAAAATTCCAATCAAACATACTATGATGGAAACGATCAAGGGTTTATATAGGCTGGAAATGCTGTAGGCTGCCACAAGCTCAGCTCACCTTAATGGGGTCTGGTGAATTACTGTGACCTGGGTCAGATGGTTTTTGTGTGTGTGAGCCAGAGCCTTTGAACTTGCTTTTATTTTTTAACAAAACTGTGGACCTGACCCAATCAGTGCTGTTCAGTTTATGTACAAGGACAGTGACTCTCTTGAAAACCATTAACTTGAAGTCGCGCAGCTGCAGCACCCACAGTTTTACAGTAGTTCCTCTCGAACGGTAGTGAGAAAATCCACCAATTGACTTGTTTATAGCTGCAGGTCGGTTTTACTGATTTGTCTTGTTGGTATCAACGGAACCTACGAGATAAAATAAAGTGTTTTCCATTATGAAATTAAGATCGCAGAAGTTGTCAATATTTTCCGCATCGAAACAGCTTTTAAAATATGCATGCCTACTGTGTCTTCATTTATATCATCAATTTTCATCATTTTTTTTATATACTTTGCTCTGAGCCACATAGAATTAAGCTTTGGTGAAATGTATCAATTTCAAAATTTGACAAAGAAAGCAAAGCACACAGGCAGATCAGGCTTCTCCTCATCACCCCATATGATCAAAACTTTCTGCTTCCTCTCTCCTCTGAGAGTCTCAAAACTCAACCAAGCAGATGCAGACTTTGATCTCGACTCACATTTCCTCTCCTTTTTTTCCTTTCATCACAGTCTTTATACTAAAG
Source organism: Micropoecilia bifurca (assembly GCA_903067075.1). NCBI lineage: Eukaryota > Metazoa > Chordata > Actinopteri > Cyprinodontiformes > Poeciliidae > Micropoecilia > Micropoecilia bifurca. The sequence continues at coordinate 7,517 of CAEGAF010107516.1, read as the reverse complement.
GGAAGGCCAAGAATGAAGAACAATCTATCTTCAATTGCTCCAACATTTACATTTACATTTGAAAGATTTACTCAATAAACACTGTTTTAATGGAACCTCTGAAATGTGTTTGCAATGTGTAATTTCCAGTGGAAATTACATAATCACTCCGCTATTGTGTAAATGTAATTTTAACCAGAAATGCAGTGGAATATATTTTTGACACTGTCATGAAAAAAACCGAGGCCTGAATTATCTAAAGAAAATCAGCCATGTAAGAGATACTTTAGCATGTATTGACAAGCATTCAAGTTTCTTTTGAGCAAACCAAGCTAATGAAAGCATTCGTAGAAGAATCACAATACCATCTGGATGGGCTGAATAATTGATCTTTTTTTACAAAGACATCCCTGTGACACATTGTGGTTGATTACGTCCAAAGTTTTGTCTGTTAAAGACCTTCAAAACCCTGGCATAGGGACGTTTTCTTCATACTTGTTCTGTTCACCTTTCAGCTCCAAGTGCGCCGAGTTTCATCCACTTCAGTGAGCTGACCACCACCTCAGTCAATGTGTCCTGGGGTGACCCCACATTCCCTAATGGCATCATTGAAGGCTACCGTCTGGTTTATGAGCCACTAACACCAGTGGATGGTAATCTGATTTTAACTCCATCACTGTTGACTTGCATTGTGGATTTTTGTACAGAACGTATTGGGATCACATTACTTTAGCCATTTATTATTCCAAATAATGTGCAAGACTTTATGCATAAATTGCAACTGAAAACATGTGTGTGTTCATTTGACTGTGCTGAGTGTTCTCCCCCATTTGCCTCGCCTGTGGAAGACCTGCTCTAAATGTGATCTGTTTGTCCAGACTCCTCAGTGGCCTGTGCCGACTGTCTTCACTCCCCCTCCCCCCCAGGCGTCAGTAAGACAGTTACTGTGGATGTGAAGGGCACTGGCCCCCTCTGGTTGAAACTCAGAGACTTGGCCGACGGCATCACATACAACTTCCGCATCCGGGCCAAGACGTTTATCTATGGGCCGGAGGTGGAGGCCAACATCACCACTGGGCCAGGCGAAGGTAGTTGTCACGGACTTTGTTTTTGGAATAAAAAGGCAGTTTGGTTCTCTTGAAGGGAGGCTGCGTGGAGTAACTGTGAGCCATAAATGCTTTAGCCGCATAAAACGACTTGTTTTTAGAGCCTGCTCAGCCGAACGAGGCTGAACGAACAACCATGTGGAAGAAACCTGAACGTAGGACACCATGCTGCTGAAGTATTGGTTATGAATGAAATTATCCAGTGATTGTGTGGTTGTTGATATTAAGGCAGAACAAAAGGAAAACAATGCATTATTTAAAGCCATTATCTACAGCAGAGTTATAGACAGAATAAAGGTCATGCATGAATCCCTGAGAAAAACGATTTTGGTCTTCAGAGACTTGAGACTTCATTTTGACGAGGGGGGGAAATGCTCCTAAATGCATTTGTTTGGAAAACTGTCTGCAGTTTGTTGCCACTATGCCTCTTTCAATTATTTATGAGATGGTGGTTTACTTTGTAACAATTTGTTTTACAATCAGATGATGTCCGTGTGGCTGTTCATACATATCTTCTGCTTATCAGTATGAGTTCTGGCACTCTGAGTTATAGTTCTTCATCTGCATGAGTTATGCAGAGTCTATAGCAACAACTGTTGGATTGATACATTCAGCAGCCTTTGTGGAGGGAACTTCATGCTGCAACATAGACTAACTAAGTAAAAAATTGAAATCAAAAGAAAAAACAAATATATACAATGTTGGTTCAAATTGCTTGAAAAAAAATCACTATTTGAAGGCATTTAAGTAAGATTTATTAAATTTTCTTTTGAGATGACCCAGCTCTGGATTGAATTGATTTTTTTTATTATTATTTGGCTAATGGCTTTTTTTTAGCTACTCCAGATGACTTATTTTAAAAATAAAAAACACATGTTTTTCCTTTTCAACTTTGTCGTTCCTTTTTAGGAGCCCCAGGGCCACCCGGAGAGCCTTTTATAACACGTTATGGCTCAGGCCTGACCATTCACTGGACAGGCGGTGACCCAGGACGTGCTGCTATAACTCGCTACGTCATCGAGGCCAGACCTTCAGGTGGGACTTTTCACACCAGATCAGACCAGATGTCTGCTAAAACAGATATTTTCAGCTTTTATCCTCATGCAAAATGTCCTTTTGGAAAGCAGAGGAAGCTTTTGCTTCTTCCAACCTATTAATAACACACAGAACCTCTTGCTTTATGTTTTGCAGCTGCATTTTATTTATTTATTTTTTTCTATTTGGATTAAATGTCAGCAGTTTGAAATTGTGAGTTGTTCAAGAAAAACGACAATAATGTGGCTACCAAAAGCATTCATTGCTCTATAACTTAAAGTAACTATGAAGTCCAATTATCACAAGCTAAAAATGCTTTCGTGTATAAATTCCTTTTCATACTATTCTGTGGATGTTATGTATAATGTCTTAGGAAGATTATAATAACTTCTTATATATGAAGCCTGTTTTTTCAGTCATCATCCATATCTCTAAACCACAGGCAAGGGTCAGAATAGGATGGCAATATATTAATCTTAAAAAAAAATACTCGCAAATTAGTGAATCCAACCTTATATTAGCACCTGTTATACAGAGCATCCAGAAAGTCATGTGAAAAGTCAATGTTTGCTGCTTCCGAGTCGATGCCCTTGATATTTTAATGTGTTATTGATTCGGTCAGTGCATCTGGGAGAACTGGCATCCTGTTTCAACTGTGATTGACACATCTGCGCCATTTGACGGATGTTTGGTGTCTCACAAGAAAGAACGTGGACGAAAACAGTGTTAGAGAGTTGAGGGAATGGTTAAGTGTGACACATCGAGTGGCGGATATCCGGGCCGCACTCAGAGCAATCCGAAAGCCTTACTGATCCCAGCGCTGGATATTTGCAAAGTCCAGCAGCTTCTTTTGGGTCTTGTTTATGTTTGCGCGACCCGTTAGAAGCATCACACCTTACATTGATATTTACAAGCGGCGACGCGTAATGAACGATCTCTGGCAAGACGTCCGCGGCGAGCCGCTCCGTGTTGCTGATTTGGTCACCGTAAATTTTTACGAGGGCTGTAAAATTTATGGATTGTGTAATATTTGAAGGGATTATCAATTAACCCTGAGAGCTGTGAGCAAGCCAGGTGCTTTATATCAAAAATAAACAAACAACATGTGGTCAGTGATGCTGTTACAGGCTTTAAAAGCTTTGGTGATTAAATAAATGTTTCTGTCTGGGTTTTTTTTGTGTGTGTGTGTGTTAAAGTAAAATTTTATTTCTCTTGTAGATGAGGGTTTGTGGGATATCATAATCAAGGATATCCCGAAGGATGCAACGTCACACACGTTCAACATGGATATACTTAAACAAGGTGTCAGCTACGACTTTCGGATAATCGGAGTGAACGATTATGGCTACGGCTCTCCAAGCCTACCTTCTCCCTCTATATCTGGTGAGTTTTTTTTTTTAGTTTTTTTTATGTTAGTTAATAGAACTGAATGAAGTGAATTAAATTACATCTCAAACTTAATTAAAATTCCCTGAGGTCTTCCAGACTTCACAGGAACACGCCGCGTACGTTCCTAACAAGCGTGAATTCCAATTTTCCACTCTTCTTTCAGCTCAGAAAGTGGCCCCGTTTTACGAGGAATGGTGGTTTCTCGTCGTCGTGGCGCTGGTGGGGCTCATCTTCATCCTGCTGCTGGTTTTCATCCTCATCATTAGAGGACAGAGCAAAAAATATGCAAAGAAGTCCGAATCGGGTGAGCGCATATAAATTTACCAATCATCTGTGATAAAAACATTTTGCTTCGTAGGACCTGATTTTCTTAATTTTTTTTTTGCCTTGGAAAGTTGCACCCCTTGTTAAAGTGATTCACTGATCTGCAACTATGAAACATCTTTAGAAAGAACTCCCAGTTTGAGAAATTTAACATTACATAACATTTAAAATCTTTTGAAATATTCATAAGATAAATGACACCAGCATTGAAAAGATCTGTGTGGGAAAACTAAGTACACCCTTGCTGTCTCTTAAATTGTCTTAGCCAAGACATCAAATAAATATTACAAGTCAAATACGTTGATTTATTTATAATAAGCAAGTTTGACCGCCATCAATTTCCGCAGCTACTTGATTTGAGACGTATAAGTGTCATGGACTTCAACTGTTTTCCTTCCATTTTGTTACATTTTCACAAGAAAGGTCACGTTATTCTAAGAGAGATTGCCAAAGAAAATAAAAACAAGAGACTGTAAAAGGTGTAGCAAGTTGCTATAAACCTTTATGCAATGTTGATGCGATCTATTTTTCTCTCAAAGTTCCATAATAAAAATGTGAAAGACTGATAAAAGTCAGGCAGAAAATGACTACTGAGAGTTTGTTCTGCTAATTGATAATATTAATAACATTATTTTTGTAACTTTTCAGGCTAAATTTCAACAATACTAATAAAGATTGGATTGTGTTTGCTTCCTCTGATGTTTATAACTTTAAAAAGTGTGCTTTGTTTGTTTTGTTGTATTTTCATTTTAAACTTTTCTGAACATAATCTAATAGTTGTGGTTCTGAGGGGAAAAAAACTAGAGGTGGAGGAAAACTGGAATGGTGGTAGTGGAGTGGGGAGCCGGTTATTTGTCCATTCAGAGCAACTCTGACATCAGTTGGTATTTCCCCTAAGCTCAGCAGTTTTTCAGGGGCCTATTTGGCTGCCAGGCGGGGGAGGGGAGGGGTCCCTGCGGGTCACTGCCCATCTTTCTATCTGACAGGAAAGAAAAAACAAAAAACAAGAAGTTCATTTTCACTCCAGCACAAAGACACTCTCAAAGCCTCTGCCTGGGCTCATGTTGGACCTACCAAGTGCATTTATCTTTTTCACCGTGTTTGCATAGCCACCACTTGACCTTAAGTAGCCTCCGCCAGACATGAGGGTCCTGGCTTTGCCGGGACACTGAGAAAATGTTTTTAACCTAACAAATGGGAAGCAGCATTCACATAAAACATTTATCGGCCACTAAAATGTGGAAACTCGTAGTTTATCGCATTGGAAGTTGTGCGGTTCTGGGAAACAGTCTAAGAAAATAGGTATGTGTTTACTATATATATATATATATATATATATATGTGTGTGTGTTTTTTTTCACTATGTTTACACAAATAGCTACACGTTTTATTTTTCAAAACCTTATCTCCCATCCTAACTGTGCTACAAGCTTACCTTAAACGACTCATATTTAAAAGAAATCCTAGAGATGTTTTGGGAGGCAGTTTTGTCTGCCTTCTATCTGAGAGTTGGATGTGAAAATCGATCCAACTCTTGTAGCTGTCTGTTTGCTACAAGGTTACAGGCGGAAAGTGGTTAAACCAGAAAAGTAAAGCTGGAAACAGGGAGAAAGAGAGAGCAATGGTTTATTTCTTCTTCTTTCTTTGGGGGAAAGAACTTTATATTCCACTCAGTTCCCTCCAGCAGTCTGATTAACGACAAGATTTTGTTGTTGTTGTATTAATGATTAGCTGCTACTAATGGAATAAAAGTGAAAGAGATCATAACCCTAAATTTGTTCTTGGTCTTTTTTTTCTTTTATCTGAAGTGATGGTGTAAACAAAATAATGCCTGCAAAGTTGAATCTTTGTTTATGTTTTCTCACTTTGATGCCAAAATGTAAATATTGCTCTGGACTTTGATTAAGCCACTCCCACAAAATTAATAGCTTTTGATCCATTGCAGGTATGGCACCAACTTTATATCTGGACGGTGGACTTTCTCTGTAGTTTCAAGCAAAAGAAAAAAAGAAAAAAACTGCAGTGAATTTAGCAGAACACTCAGAAATAATCTGAACAATCATTGTTGGTACTATCCAACAACTTCTAATGTAAACACATTTGTTGCTAATTTTTTTTAACCCTCTGCGTTTTACCAAGCACTCATTAGTTCCATGTCACCTTCCAGACACTAACCTCCCTGTTTCCCCCCTTGCCTGTGGTCACACAGTGTCTCTGTACGTGTGTCCAGGTAACAACTCCAATTGCAACGCTCTGACTCACGGCGACATGGTCAGTCTGGATGAAGGCCGCTTTCCCGCTCTGGAGCTCAACAACCGGCGGCTGTCAGTGAAAAACTCTTTCTGTCGGAAGAATGGCGTCTACACCAGGTGAGGTTCTTCTCCTCTTGCAGTTATAACACTTCTTAAAAAAAACTAGTTTTTTTTCTTCCATAAAGTCCCTCATTCCACATTTATAGGTGCTCTTCCCCTGACCTCCATATTTCACAATGTTGGAGGTTGTAAGGATCATTAACCCTTTCTCTTTACAAGTTCCCTGTAAGATTTATGTTCAGGACTGAGATACTGATAAAAAAAGAGAGAAATTTTATTTTGTAGGATCATTTTCTGTGTCATATGTTTTGGGTCATTATCCTTCTGAAAGACCCAATGATGGTCCATGGAAAGATTTCTGACAAAGGCAGAGGTTTTTCATACTAAATCTCCTGGCATTTCCAAAAGAAATAAAAAGCAATGGTGCCATGCACTCCCATCAAGTTTTGCAGGGTCTTTTGGAAAAGAAGCAGACCCCTAACATCATAAATCCTCCTCTCTTCTTAACAGAGTGCATTGGTTGCTTTTCCACATGATCTCCCTTTGTTGCATGCCAGGCCAGATCTGCAGCATTTGTTGCTGACTCAAGATGTCTCTATGTGCTGCAGTTCTGAAACAATGACCTTTAGATATTTGTTTACCATCCTCCTTTCCGTGCATAGTGGTAAGGTAATGTTGAAATTTTCCTTCACTGTAAGGTAGGGTTACTAAGAGAAATGCACCTCCTTTTCTTGACATTTAGACCACATGGAAACCAAAATTATATATATAAAAAAAAGGTAAACACACTTGTTTATTTTAAAAACAAGTCTTGCAAATTATTGCGTCACTGATTTATTTTTAAAAGTAGGTCATTTTTAAACACTCTGTGATTAAAGCTATTCAAATTAGAAGTTGTTTTGAACAAAGGTTTTTGCATTCTTTACAGTTCTTTATCGGAGTGCCAACATGTGTGGGAGGAGATTGTACATGAAGCAGCAATGCATCATAAATCAAAGTTTATGATTTATTCCTTTAAACATAAAGCAGTGTCCATATTTTCCCTCGGAATCTGGCTATGTGGTGTAAAGTGGGCGAGGTCTGTGAAAAGGAAGAGAGCAATGCTTCTTGCCACAGAATTTTGAAACAAGTCTTATGCAGAATATTGGCTTGAAAGGACAAATAAACTCCAGATTTAAATACCACACACAGTTTAGTTAGGAGAGAAGAAAGTGGACAAAGTTGCACTGTTTAACAGCGAATTATTGCTGTTTTCTTCAGGTTCTTCAGATGTTTAAAGTAGGGCTGTAGGAAAAAATCGATTCTGCGATATATATCGATATTTTCCGCGCTCGGAAAGTATCGATTTTTCATCCGCGAGTATCGATTTTTT
>CAEGAF010107482.1:0-36991 GCA_903067075.1 Micropoecilia bifurca | reverse complement strand
TTTTTTTTTTTTTTTTTTTTTTTTTTTTTTTTTTTTTTTTTTTTTGTTTTTTTTTTTTTTTTTTTTTTTGTTTTGTTTGTTTTTTTTTTTTTTTGTGGGGTGGGGGGGGGGGGGGGGGGGGGGGGGGGGGGGGGGGGGGTGCCCCCACCTGTGAACAGAATCCAAATGCCCTGACAGGAGGGGGAGACATGCTCTGCCACACGTCGACGCGTATCCCTCATGCACGCTGAGACGTGTGTAGGTGTTCGTGTGCAAGCCGGGTCCTCTAAAGTCCTCTTTAGTGAGATAACGCTGGTTTTGCATGCATGGGAAATAAAAAAAATAATAATAATGGAAAAAAAAAAAAGATTCATGGCTTTTTACGCTGCGACAACAGAATGCAACGATTACTCACAATCTGTAAATATGAGACTCAAATCAATGCTTCTGTTCACACGCAGACATCCACTCGCCGAACATCATTTGTTGTGCTGACATGAAGAGATTGAAACAACAGACGTGACATGAATGCTCACGTACTGTGCAGATGTCCCAGGAAGCTGACGTCAGATGAAAAGAAAACACACAGAGAGGGAGAAAAGGTGAGACCGGGGGAAGGAGGAGAAGAAGAAGAAGAAGAAGAAGAAGAAGAAGGAAGAGAGAGAGAGAGAGAGAGAGAGAGAGAGAGAGAGAGAGAGAGAGAGAGAGAGAGAGAGAGATGGGGACGGGAGAAGACGAGGGGAGAAGCAGGGACAGTCAAAGCTGATTCTCTTTCACCAGTGAAAGCAACAACCCCTCCTCCCCCATGTTGCCATGGCGACCTGCTCCCGCTACCCTCTCTTCAGCAAGCTACCACTTATCCTTGCTGCCTTTCAGTCAGCAGGGCATGTGGGTGTGTGTGCTCTTGTGTGTTGGCTCTTGAATGAATCAGGCAAATGAAAGGGAGAGCATTTAGAGAGCCAAGTTTGCAGTTTCTTTAAGTTATCTAACCTCTTTTCTATCCCTTTTCCTCTTCTTTTTGTTTCACTGACGAGAAACTTAATAAGCTTGTTTTGTTTTGTCCCGTTGCTGTTACAAGGCGTTTTGAAGTAGATCAGATTTCTGTTTATGCAAAAAAAAAAAAAAAACTAAACATTTGAGGCACAGACAGAACCTACATTCTGCTTAAGAGAATAACAGTGTACTTAAAAAATGAATACGGCTGAAAACCCTTATAAAAGCTGTTATTTATTTACATGCAAAAGTAGTGGGAACACTGTTTTTGATATGTTAAATCAAAACATGAAGAAAAATATATCATATTTGTCAACATTCAAAAGAACATAGAAAAACGATACTGTTTACAAGCTAACATTTGCTGCTCAAAATATGTAATTTGCAAAGATACCATGCATTTTATTCTATTGAGGATGTTTTTCTTCAATTTAATTTTTTACTACTTACTCCTCACTTAGCAATTGTTTCTGTTTGTGTCCTTATTTCTTGAAAATATTTTTGTTTTTACTGTTTTCAAGAGCTAAAGGAAAATAGTATGTGCCTGTATTTGCCACACAGTTTTGCTGCTGTGCATGAGGGATTTCCCCACTCAGGGACCAATAAGTGTTATTCTGTTCTATTCCAAGTGAAAAAATGTTGAAGGTTTAGTTTTTCCTCAGAATTACTGAATTAACAGCGCAAGTGAGCACAAAAAAACTTAAAGCAGCTCAGACACAGTAGCAGATGACCACACCTGGTGCTGCTACTGCAGCTACAAACAGGCATGCAAATCACAACTGTCACTAGCTTGTGCTAACTAGTTAACAGACAAAAGGTTAGCGATATTTTACGTGAAGAAAATTGTCTCTTTAGTTCTGGTGTAAACTGAAGCAGAAAACTGAACTCCTTGGTATTAATATATATATATTGGTATTAATATATATATTTTATATTATATATTTTTTATTACATATTAACATATAATTTTACAGCATCATTTTTCCGTCTTAACTTTTAATATTTGATCTTGTGGGAAAAGTTCAGTGAAGTCTGATTAGGTGAAAATGGCAGTAATTAAAGATAACTTTCCTTTTGGTCGTTTTTTAGTTAAAACTACCCAAATAAAATATATCAAAATAAGTAAGTAATGAACTCCCAGCTTCACTGTCTTATAGCGTTGCACATTATTCTGAACAAGACTGCAGAGGTGCATACCACAGCTCACACACTGATTCAGTTTGTTTTCACACTGTGAAGATACTTAAAAATGTATCAGTGACTCAACATCAGCACTCAGAACTCTGTTTGTTTGTTTTTTGTTTCATGTTTAATGTATAACCAGAGTCTTTCAAAGTACGAAAAAGTAAGATAAATGGATGTTATGTATTTCAAAATCAGACGTAAACACGACACGAATAAACACATCTTCTGAATTTCACAGTGCTGATAAAAATAAATTGCTGTCTTGACCAATCAACTGAATTTCAATCTGATTGGATTAAACTGATTAAGTATTTCTGTATGTATATTTAATATACTTTAAATTAATTTGTTTGTCTTGTAAAGCGCAATAACATTTGTTGTAAATCCACTTTAAAACTAACCTTTCAAAAAGCTGTTCAGCAATTGTGAATCATTATTAAATTAAATTAAACTATACTGAGCAGTGTTGAAATTAATTTCATCAAAATAGGTTAAGTTAAATGATATATTTGGGGAAATTTAGGTGAGCAGATATGATTGTAACCATTTCCTGATGTAGATCAGCATCTGCCTCACTTTAATAACATGTTCTCTAGTCTTACCCATTCTTAAGAGGGTCTCCTAGAAACAGGCTTCTGTTTCTCAATTAAACCACAAAGAATCAATGATTGGCCAGTTACAATTTCCAGATACTCTGATCAATCCTAAAATAAGTAAAAATAAAATGATTATGTTTTAAAAAACACATTTCTTTTTATTTCTTAACATAAATTTTCTTAACCATTGAACTAATGTGCTTTAACTAAAACTTTGGTTTTTCTAAATGCCTTCAGTGTCTATAAATCAGGAGAATGCTGTAGATCTTCAAGGCTTATTTTCCTGGAGCTGAAAACAGGCCGTCACCAACTTAAGAACCGCCGCCATTATTTAACAAACTGCCTTGCTCTTTTATGACATTTTGGCCAGTTGCATGGTTAAAAATGAGGCACTTAAAACTAATTGATTGTGTACTCGGCCTGATTAATAACATGTCGGTACCACCCTTGCCAACTTCTATTAGTACAACCTGCTTTTTGCTATTTTGTGTCCCAGAAGGATGTTTCTTGTTCCAGATCCAGCTGACATTCCTGCTCCTGTCAGACAGTTTCTATGGTATTTTCATTTAAACTTGCTCACTGTCACTTTATGAATGTATCGTTTCAATAAATACCAGCTTACATTCATGTGTTAAAACATAGCATTTTTATAGTTAAAAGTCAAGATTTTGAAGATGCGTTAGCTGAAATTAGCTTTGAACTTTTCTACAGTGACCTGCAATGTTTTTCAAAATAGCTTAACCTCAGTTTGAGCTCTGGTGCACCAGAGAATATCTGTGGAGTATCCTTGATCATTCCACAATTATGTCACAATAATGTCCTTAAATCTAAACCTTTTCATGTAGCTCTGGCTGTATGATTGGTTAGGATGCTGGAAGGTGAATTGCCCTGTATTTAGCTCCATCAGTCTTACCTTCACCTCTAACTTTGTCCCTGCAGAAGAAATTAATCCCAACTGCATGACTCCTCCTTCTACATGCTTCAGATTTTAGCTTGCTGCTGCTTTTACATGTTGGGCAAAAGGTTTATTTTTTCTATAAACTGACCATAGCTGCTTCTCCTGCAAATATAAAAACTGCAGATAGATCTCCTTTTGGCTTTCTTTCAACAATTGAACAATCTTGTCATTCTTCCACGAAAAGTGGTTCATTAATTAATAGTCATCCACCTCTTGGCTGCTTTGCTAATTAATGCTCTGTTACCTTCTCTGCCGGTTTAGGTGCGTGACCATTTCTTAAGAGTTTTCCATCTGGTCTGTACTCTTTCCATATTAAATAATAAATAAAACTGAATTCTATGAGATGTTCAAAGCTTGGAATATTGTTTTATAATGTAACCCTGCTTTCACATTTCCTCCACTAAGACCAAGCAACATGTGATCCTTGGTTTTAATGAAGCTGGTTGTTCATTAATGTTTTCTAACAGACTTTTTTGGCAGTCACAATATTGTTAGTACAAATATTAACTTTAAAATAAATGTATACACATATTTAGCATAAATAAATAATTCAAAACATCTTGTTATAAATACAGCTTTATTCAGCCGTTGAGTGACTCCTGAAGACATTTGGTTAAACTAGATTTTGTTTAATAACTCAATTCATACCACATATTGTAGATTTTGTATTTGTAGAAAATGTTGAAAACTTTGATTCCTTTTCCAACACTAAAAATCAACTAAACACAACTAAAAATCCCAGTGACTTTTTTTAGAGCTAGTCCCTATGGCTTCAGATAGTGTTTGTCTTCTAGATCCAGCTGAGTTGGACAGTAATTTTTTTTTACATTGGCTTCTTCTGTTTTCAAAATGTTTGTATTTGTTTAACTGCAATCTGCTGCTTTACATGTGTACACTGTTCCTTTAATATCTATACAAATTGAGCTGAAATTGTCAGTGAGGATGGACTGAAGACGATGTCCTGCAGCCCTGGTTGTGACAAAAAACTGACACCATCAGTTATCTTCCACGTTATATAGGAACTGTTATGTTCGCTAGGGGGCTTCATCTTCTCCAGTGAGCAAACGTAAGATTCAAAGCAATTCGCGGTGCCGTTATTCTTGTAGAGGTGCATAATGAGACTCACTTCTATTCATCTAGCATGAGCTTTTGTCTTTCTAAAGAGCCGAGGTTGTGTTTCTCTGTGATTTACAGCAAACATGAAAAGCATTTTGCATTTTAGAAAGTATTTCCGCTTCCTCACTCATCACCAGTTTTCTTCATTAATCCTATTTAGGTTTTCAAATCACCTTTAAGGTCAGCACTTGATGCAAGGTCCAAGAAGACACAAATTCCTCATATCCAGTTCCAAATGAGACCATTTACAGCATTTGCATGGTGGACATTTTAATTTTCACAGATGACTCTACATTATTCTGCATCCTAACTGTTCCTCACGTCTGAGGTGGATTGCAGAGGCCTGGCGAAACCTTACAGAGTAAAAAGGTTATGGCTCAGCTCCCCCCACTGCTGTCTTCATTTGCAACATAAAGCCAAAGTAATGACATGAGTTATTCCATGCAGAATTATGGCACCGCTGCTGATGTATAAACCTGCTGCAGTAAGAGCCTCTCAGTGTTTGTAGTCATATTACGTTACTGTCATACATAAATTACCACCAGTAGCCGTAGCGGTTAATGCTGTATACAGACTCTGAGAGCTCCTTTGGCTGTGAATCTAAGAAAAACAGAAAATGGAGACATGGGAGGAATGCTACAAAAAACACAGCAACTGGGAAAGTCAGTTTGCCAGTAGAGACCAGGAGAGTATATCATAGAGAGGCTTGTTCATGAAAGCTGCATTAATATTGGATAGGACTCGAGAGTCCTCATCAAAACTTCAATTTACCTAAATTTGACCAAGTTGATTATAGAACCACTTTTCAGATTTTAGTTTCAGATTTAATGCTACCACAACTCCATCGCCACTTCCTACCCTTTGAATTTGTAAAGTGAGTTTAAACACGTGTGCATCACATAAACTTGGAATAATTATTGAAAAGTTTGTTTATTTTGGCAAATAAATACTAAAAGCAAAAATATTATGTAGATGCCTAGCACAAATAGCGATTTATTTTAAGTATTTACTTCAGTTAGTTTTTTCAATCGACGCTCGTAAACCCAAAACTATGTTCCACAGAAAATTATAACATTACATAAAATCAATAAAAACTATTGCCATACAATGTCCCGTCACTACACACCATTATGAGAAAAAGTGGTGACTTGACAAGAAGCGACTAACACCTTCAGCAAGTGACATAAGCTGCAAAATGTCTTTGCTGAAGAAGCTGGTTATTTAGAGTGCTGTATGTCAATGGAAAGTTGAGTGGAAGGAAAAAGTGTGGTTGAAAAAGTTATGCAAGCAAAGGTGTGTCTATGTTACTGTGCAGCACAAAGACACAGGATTTAGTGTGGAGTGGAGTTGTCTTCTCATCATTCTCTTGTGAATACTCCATAGATTTTCCACAGGTTTTGGTTAGGCCAGTTTGTTGGCCAGTTGAACACAGTGATATTAATAAAGCAGGTATTGGTGCTTTAAGGCTACGGGGTCCATGGCTCTGACTCTGATTCTGACTACCCACACCTTGTGAATCTCCCTCAAACTCTTGATGTAGCTTTGCTTTGTACACATGTGCAGCTTTTTCACCCCCACTTTTTCCTTCCACTTAATTTTCTGCTAACCTATCATAACATGGTCAAACAAGACATTTCTTTTTTTGTTATTATTATTATTTTTATTGGATGTGTTTTAGTCTAATTTCCTGAGAAATATTTGTAGGAATCCATATGTACGTTTTAGCTTTTGATTTGAATTACTGAAAAAAATTATAATTTTTGGATTACATTTTGGTTTATTGGGATTTACCTGTATGCAACAATTGCTGAACATATTTCCTATTATGTCTACTGGTTTTCACAATGTCTGTATGCATGATCCAGCATTGTGCCTTGGTGTTCAGTGCACATTCAGAAGGAGATTGAGAGCCCAAGCAAACCTTTCATCCAGCAAAAAAAAAAACAGCATGTTGTTATCAAAACAAGAGGTTTTCTATTGGCTTGTGAAATTGGAAAATAGAGAGAGGCTGAGAGTCAGGCAGGCAGTGCGAGAGAAAGAGAGAGAGAAGGAGAGATGAGAAGCGCTGCTGCAGAACACACCTCATCTCCTCTTTAGCTGGAGGGATAGAGGGAGAAAGAGAGATTCAGTCTGTGCCAATTTTCTCCTCTGCTCCAGAGACGGAGAGTGAGAGCCGGGGAAGTGATATTTCAGAAATCTTATCTGATAAACAAACAACAGACAGAGACAGAGAGGGGGAGAGAGAGGCAGAGGAGAAGAGGTGCCTTGGCGTATAAGCATCCAAAAAGACAAGACAGAGAACAAATGGAGAGAGAAGAAGCGACAGAGAGAGATGTAGTCAATGCTTCTGTTGCGGTAAGAGACTGGAAATATGTTGATATTTTCTGAGCTAGGAGGACATCCCAGCACGCGCAGGGACATGCACACATGCAGCACTGGATGCATGCGCAGCCACTTAAAGGTGATGACAGCAGGTGTGTGTGTGTGTGTGTGTGTGTGTGTGTGTGTGTGTGTGTGTGTGTGTGTGTGTGTGTGTGTGTGTGTGTGTGAGAGTTAAATGAAGAGGCTTGTAGGAAAATAAATGTTTGTGTCAGAGGGTGTCTGGGTGAATGCTGAAACAAATTCAACTGGAGCAATGCGTATTTCTTTCTTGTTCTTTTTCTTCTTCTTCTACTTCTTTTTCTTCTTCTTCTCTTTTCTTTCAATCTGCATCCAGCATCTTTATCTCCATCATATCATCCCTCTTTCCTGCTCTCCATTCTGCCCTGTTGCTCAGCCTTTCTGTGCTGGAGCTGTACAGCCCACATACATGCAGCTCCGCTTTACACCATTTTCTCTCTGCTTGCCTCTGACTTAATCCTGAATTGAACAGAAAAAGGGAACCGAAGGAGAAAATGTGTGACTATTCTGAAATGACTTTAAATCCTCCTCATGTTTTTGTTCTTCTGCTCACAGTTCTCATGTAGTTTCAGGCCAATGTTTTCTGTCAGAGCTTGGAGATTACAACGGATTACCATCAAATTATCCCACCACTGATCTAAATGTAGAGCTGAGTAGGGAGAAATTAAAGGAAATGTGCGTCTCCTGGGGTCACAGATTTAGTTTCACATGTCCAGTGAACAATTTCCTTTATCAGTTCTTTTAAGCAGATATTTATGAGATCTTTTTGCGCATTTATTTTTGCATCATCTTTGACAATCACACCGATTTTTTTTTTTAATTGATCCCAGTGGGATCAATTTAAAAGTGGACATGTTTCAAGGAATCAAACACTTTCAACTGCATGAGGAATGTTAACCAGCTTTAACAAAAAAAACTTGAAAAATCAAAAACAAGATAAAACATGAAAAGGAAAAAATGTTGATCTTAAGCCTTTTTGATTGTTGGTCTTAAACAAAATAGAACTTGAAAAAAATATATATAATTTTGTAATCTAAAACAACTGGCTTTTAAAGTATTCCTCTACAGAGCAAATACACTGTTGAAGCAGTGGTGAAAAACCAAAAGGAAACTTTCTAGAGGTCCAAATTTTTTCACAAATAAAGAAAAAAAGCACAGTTTGGGATTTAATGACATTAAAAAAAAGTATTAATTGGATCAACAGGGTGATTCTGATCACATGCAGAACCTGCGTGACAAGAGAACTGCAAAATCTATTCTTTAAATTACATTTTAATTTAAAAACACTGATCAGCTGTATGTCATTCTGGGTCAATGTTATCAGGAGCCACTTCGGGAAGTACGCTGAGCCACATGTGGCCCTGGAGCCACAAGTTGGAGACCCCTCAGCTGTAGTTCAGGTTATTGCTGGGTGTTTTACAGAAGTGGGTTCATGCAGTGGGCCAAATAAATATTTGACACACTGCTAAGGTTTCTAGTTTACCCACTTACAAAGAATGGAGGTTTGTAATTTTTATCGAAGATACACCTGAGCTGTGAGAGACAAAATCTAAAAGAAAAATCCAGAAAATCAGATTGTGTGAGTTGTAAATAATTAGTTAGCATTTTATTGCTTAAATATGTATTTGGTCACATAGCAACCAGCAAGAATTTGAGTTCTCACAGATCTGTTATTTCAGCTTTAAAAAGCCCTCCCACCCTCTTCGCAGCACCTGCATTAATTGCACCTGTTTACACCTGTCCAAACATTCAATGAGAATCCAACTTCTCCCCCATGGACAAGATGTCTCTGGACACCAGGAAATGAAATGGAAACCTGCAAAAGGCTGGGATGAGCTACAGGACAATAAACAGCTTGGTGAGAAGGCAACACTTAATGGTGCAATTATTAGGCAATGGAAGACAGTCAGTCTCTCTCAGACTGGCGCCACATGCATTGTGTCGCTTCATGGAGTATCAATGATTATGAGAAAAGAGAGAGATCCCGAGCAGTCTGAATCAATAACCTGAAGAGAGCTGGGACCAGCTGCAAAGGCTACAAACACATTATGCCGTCATGGATTATCCCAAAATGCTCATAAGATTTTGGGTGACAACGTCAGCAGCTGAAGATGGGTCATCTCCAGGTCTTCCAGCAGGATGATGTCCTGAGATCTCCAGGTCCTGGTTTAGCCCAGCAAGTCTCCAGATCTGAACCCAACAGAAAGTCTTTGGTTGGAAACGGAAACTTTGTGTTTCCCGACAAAACCCGACAGATGTGGAGAAGGTCTATGTGAAGGAGAGGGCCAAAATCCCTCTGCAGGGAGCGAAAAACTGGTCGAGAACCACAGGGAATGTCTGATCCCCGTAATTTAAATTAATGTTTCTGTACCAAATATTAGGTTGTATTTTTATTTTGCATCAAATGCTTATTTCATGCAATAAAATGCTAGGTTTTCTTTTATTTGCTTTTTTATTCAGTCTCTCACAGTTGAGGTGTACCAATGATGATGAAAACTTAGACCTTTCCATTACTGTAAGCAATATACATCTTAACTAGTTGAGGTCAATACTGAAAGCAACTTTCACTGAATGACCACCTGAGCGATACTTCCACATATTTTCCTTTAACTAGGCAAAGTCCTGCTGTTGACAATGTGAGCTTTTCTAAGTTTGAGCCAGAAGAGTTTGCAGAGTACTAATGGCCCCTAAAAGCAGAAATATTCTGCATTTATCCAAACCTAAAAATATTGGTATAAAGGTAGCTGCTGAGTCATACACATCTACTTTACTCTACGTTTATGAACAATTCAAGCGACAAGGCAACACTTTACTGGCACTTATCAGCACACGATTTCAGTTTTCTGAAAAGGCTGCAAACACTACAAGCTTTCCAGGAGAATCAGTAAAAACGGGAGCGTATCAAAATTAAATGATGAATCCATTATTGAGCAGGTTGCATGTAAAAGGATGTATGAACTGCGATTAAAGTGAATGGATGATGGAGGGGTATGATGAGTCCCAGGAGGATGAAATTGCACCCTGTTACTGTTACAGCTCACATTATAAACCCACTTATATAAAGCAAGCGCAACTCCCACTATTAGGTTTTTTATTTTCTTGAAAATATCTGATGAAAGGCTATGTTTTAGTAATTTTCTGCTTTGACAGAAGGATTTTCTTCATTTTTTTCACTCAAACACAAGCAAACAACTGACAAAGCTTTAAAGTAGTTTTTTTCTGTTTCTTCCAATTAGCCACATAAACTGCACACATGCAGAGTTTCTGCACACCAGCTGGCAGGATGAGCCGAGTCTGGAAATGTCAGGAGAGGTTATAAAATCATTCAGTAATATCTTTTCAAACTACTTGCAAAACCCAATCACAGAAATTAAACGGATGGTTCTTGTTGCAGTGCAAATGGATGTTTATGAATCACGGTGGCATTTTGCAGCTTCAGAAGATTACACAAATATTCCAGGCAGGTGAAGAGGCTTTCAAAATTAATTCACCTGGTTTCAGGTAATTGCAGTAAAAATTTGGTTTTAAAAGCTGGCGTTTTTTTTTTTTTTTTAAATCTGCAACTTAATTATCCATCAAGTTTTACTGCATAATTTTCATGCATATGTACGTCAACATATTTTTCATATAACAGATTCAGTGGGACGATATGGTACGCTTCTGAACATCTGCAATATTATGAAGCGGTTGAAACAGAAACACGTGTTAACATCAAACTGAATGTCAAACTAAAGTTTGACATTCAGTCAAACTGTACTTTAAAATCTTTAAACTGTACTTTAAACTGGACTTTAAAATCAGTGAAGTCCAGATTTTACTGATTGATTTTATTAGAATCCTTCCAAACAGAAAATTCAGTAAAATCTGCCTGTTCTAAGTGGTGATAATGCTGATATTTGCATTACTCGAAATAAGAAGTCTGTGAGCATGGCTAAAGCAGTGTCAGGTTACAGATTCTCCTAAAGCAGTTCTGGCTCATGTTTCTTTAACAGCGGTAATTCATTTCCTCTTAGTCATTCATTTCTTTCGCTACATTTAACATTTAATGAAAGCAGAGCAACATGAAAAAGATGGACTTCAGAGTTTTCAGCACAGAAAGTGAAAAAAGGCATGGACAAAACATGGCCTCTATTTTATTCCCTTTATAAAAAAATATCTAGATATCTAGTCCAGACGCATATATAAACCACAAGCTGTTTTTGAATGTATCCACCCTGGAGATTAATTTTTAAAATCCCTCTTTTTCTTTTGTCAAAAACTCTGTCTCCTTGTAGATACAAGGGAAAGAAAACCAGCTTTGCAAAATTATCTGGTTTGTTTGGAAATGGTTGTTAAATAGATTAAGGTGGGAAGATTATATTTAATGGAACAGAATGGAAATAGAAATATCCTTTAATTTCCCATAGCGAGGAAATGAGGATAAAAATAATAAAACATAGTGAATTGTGTTGTTATCTCGAAGTTATCTTGAAGCAGAGTCTTCGGAGCAGGCAGCTCCTGTAAGGTGAAAGCAGCACAGAGACCTGCCAAAATATCAGCTCAACTCCAATTGTCAGGAATAACGCAGATTCACCAGTGTGTACTAAGTATCCATGGTAACCAACTGTTGTACTGACAGACTTGTGATGGTGGTCTCTGCTACGTCCATTACCTCTCTGAGCTGAAACGGATGAAAGCCTGTCATACATCTTTAAGGTTAATTTGTCCCTTCTGTCACCCCACTTTATAACCACATATTGGCATTTTGTGCTCTGCTAATTTTATTTTGAATAAATGTGCTTTAACTTTGCTTTTTACTTGGTAGTTAGGCTTTTCTGGTAAATTATGGGGTAAATTAGCATAAAAATACAAATGCTAATGTAATTTGATGGTGTTTTTTTTCTGAAAAGAAATCATATTATTCCCTGTTTCCATTAATTGTTCTTCTTAGCCCCATGTGAGCCAGTTGACTTTTATAGCAGATTATAAACCCTGCTCAAACTCAAACCACTCTAAGTGACCTCCTGCTGGTAAATACTACTTACTGTAGTCACATTTTCTTACAAAAGGTTATGGAAATGTACTTTAGCTCAGCTGCCAACGCATATGAAAATACCAGCCTGGTGGCGATGAATTGATTAAATGAAGATCAGTATTTTAAAAATCCAGTTGAAATCAGTTCCTTGTTATATATAGAAATGCTTCATGTAAAAATATAGCTAAAAGAGCAAAACCTTGAATAGTGAAGGGATAAAATAACCAGCATGATTACTTCGCAGGTATTGCTTTGAAAACAATCAAAACCAAAAACACAACTGTCTCATTACCTGTAGATGTACATGCTGGATACCTGAAGCTGTATTGAGTTCGTTAAGTGATGAATATCAAAAATCCATTTGCTAAATCTTTGCTATAGAAATGCTGCCTGTTTCACATTACTGCTTCCTCACTCGGCTAGCTTGACTAATCAGATCACGCATAAACAAAAACCATCTCAGATCAGAAAACCTCCTGTGGTAGCATGTGGTCCCAAAATGTAAGATATTTACTGTAGCTGAGCTGCTATAATAATAAGCACTGCTCTTACAGCTGAGCCACAAAGACATTTAAAGGGCATGTAAGTTATGAAGTTTTGTAAATATTTCTTAACAAAGCCTCTCCCTTGGTAGGATTGTATACCTGTGTGCCTGGGAATGCATTAGGAGAAGATACAAATGGTGAAGAAATATCATATTCATTGATAAAATAGAATAATAGAATAAATATTACACAAAACAGTGCAGATTTTTTTTTAATGCCTGTGAACATAGTAAGAATCGCGAGTTTGGAACGGAAAGGTCACTTGAGTCCTCCACCGCCATGGGTCTTCATTAAATTATGTCCGGATCTTCCTCCTCTTTTCATTTATTCAAATTTCATGAAAAAAGTCCAGGTGGTTTTAACATAAATCTGCATACTAATCTGAAGCTGGAAAGTGTTCAGCAGCTGAAATGAGAACATCCAGATCTGCAGCGTTCCTATCGAAAAGGCATGATGCTTCTCATCTCTCCTTACTCAAATAATTATTTGTCTTATAACAGATATGTGTGTAATTTGGAACAACTTAAAAAAAACAATTAATGAAAAAGTTGATTAAAAAGCCAGCACGTCGAATCTATTAAAATAAAAACATGTAACCTTTTTTGGAGGAGTAATAATCTAGATCACGTCATATTCTGCTTTGGTTCCTCTTATTAAAATCTGGTGTTGAGACAAGGTTGAGAAAGGCACATTCATTCTTCAAACTAAGTCAATTATTGTTTTGATTGCTGCCAAACATCTATGATCTGTTAAAATGATAATAACATGAATACTAAATTGTTCCTGATATGAAAGCCTGCCAGAAGCTGATGTAACTCTGGTGTGCGTGCATGTGTGTGTGCACCTGTGTGTGTTTCAGCAGCAAACACTTAGACTCCTGTCCCCATTAAGATCTTAAATACAGAAGACTGATGATCCTTGGGGTCTAATTTACATGTTTCATAATGAATAAGGCCATATTCTGACTATCTCATGTGAAGTACTCCCATGAAATATTGATGTACATGTTGGATGATTTCATCACCTCTGGTTGAGAATAACATGAAAGATTACAGAAGAACATCATTTTCCCTGTCTTTAATCCAGTGCCATTTTCTTAAATTACAGTCACTTAACTTTTACAACCGTCATCATTTGTGTCCTATTATTCTGCCTGACTAAATGGATTTTGACGGCAAAATTTCTTTTCAAACAGCCGCTATTCCTGGTTGTACGTTTCAAACCTTTTCTTCGTCCGATTGATTTTTTTTCTCTCGTTTTTCTGACTTGCAGAGAAAATGTGCGATTACAAAAACTCTTTTGCAAACTGATGCAACATAGTCGGTGCAAAATGCTTCAGCTTCCAAATGTCACCTGAAAGCTTTAGGAAACATGAGGGAAGACGTTAAACTATAATTTACAGTGAAAAAGTACTTGCCACTTGTAGATTTGCTCCTTTTCTTTTGCGTGTGTTTAAATAATCAGATCATCAGCTTCAAACATTCCCTGAAACACAAATAATACAAGAGGCTAGCCTTCAGACCAGCCCACTGTGATGTGACTGCCTGTTCCACCTCTCGTCCTTGCATTGAAATGACAATTTCATTTTTTAGAGGAAAATCCATCCAACCCTAAATGACTCTATTTGGAAAAAGTAATTGCTCCTTTAAAATAGTAACTGGTTGTGCCACCTTTGGCAGTAATAACTCCTGCCAATCATTTGCCATTGAGGAATTTTTTTGTCCCACTCTTCCTGGTTTTCTAATTTAGCCGCATTGAAGATTTTCAAGCAAAGACAGCTTTGAAGGTTACACCACAACTCCTCAGTCATATTTAAGTCCAGACCTTGTCTAGGCCACTCCAAATATATATAATATTTGATCTTTTTTTAATATTTGATCTTTTGAGATCTTTTAGTCTACTTCTTTTTAAATCCTAATTATTTGTCTTCAGTCTATTGGTAAGCCAATTTGTTTGATGATGTAAGATGAGCAAATGTTTCACAGAACTGTACTTCCAAACAAAATATACATATATATTTGCTTTGTTGTGCTGCTGATGGTCAAACAGGATTGTCTTCACAACTAAAATCCTAAATCAGGGGACTCTAATTATAAAAACCAAAGAAACCATGACGTATATCTTCCAAAATGTTTTACTTCTGTTTTGTCAGTCCTCAGGATATTTTCCCTAAAGTCATGGGGATTATAAATATGTTTGTTTTTGTTTCTTTTCTTATTGTTGAATCATAAACAATCACCTTCAATGAGGAAAGTGAAGTCTGCAGTGCTTTTTACTGTGTTCTTTTGTCACCTCCTGGATGAATCATCAATGTATCCCTGGAGTAATTTTGGTAAAATTTCAGTAAAATGACTCCTGAGAAGTACCACCACTAATCCATGTTTTCTATACTTGTAGATTATGACTCCTACCATGTTTCTTTACAGTCCAAAATCCTTCATATGTGCAATCTGTTTTATTTCTTTAGATACTGGTGTAATGTGCTGCCTTTTGAGATCTTTTAGTCTACTTCTTTTTAAATCCTAATTATTTGTCTTCAGTCTATTGGTAAGCCAATTTGTTTGATGATGTAAGATGAGCAAATGTTTCACAGAACTGTACTTCCAAACAAAAATGACGTGTTACTGAATCCTTTTTTTGTGTTTCTGAAAACAGTGACCCAAGGAATGAGTCGTCCACCTGCAGCCAGCACTTGAGACGGACGTTCGGACAGCGAACACCATCACCACCCTACAGCCGTTGCCACTGCAAACATTGAGCAGAAGACTTGTATAGATAGTGCATTTCCATATTTCCATTTCTCATATTTCTCTTAAACCAATACATCTTAATGTTATGCTGAGGGGTGAAACCAAACCATCTGCTCTCCAGTTACAGTTTGCTCACACATCTCCAGTCCAAATGATTCATCCCTCATCTCCATAACAAAGTCTTCCTCACCTTGTCTGAATCACCTCCTGAGAGGATTATGAGGCCAGCTTTAGCTCTCCTACAGTCACATTGTCTCTTGTACGTGTTTAGCGGGATGTGTGTGCCCATTGTTGTGGGCTCCCTGCCACCTGCACTGCCATGGTATGTTCCCTGCCCAGTGAGGTGTGTGTGTCAGATCAAGCCATGGTTCTCCCCGGATTCTGTCTATCACGAAGCACCCACGGTGGACTGTAACAATCTGTTGCTGACAAAGCTCCCCTTGCCCGTACCACTGAACACGCACACTCTCCGCCTGCAGAGTAACTTGCTGTCAGTGCTGGACACTGCAGTGCTACATGGGCTCCCCAACCTCACCGACTTGGACCTTTCACAGAACCGCTTCAGTCGTGTTAGGATGATAACTCAGAGTTCCTCCCTCCCTTTTCTGCTGTCCATACACCTTGAGGAAAACCATCTCAGTCACCTGCCAGAAGCCTCTTTTTCATCATTGCCAGCTTTACAAGAACTCTTTCTCAGCCACAACAACCTCCATTCAATTGCACCTGGAGCCTTCAATGGCCTTGACTCCCTTCGTCGTCTTCACATCAATAACAACAGACTCACAACAATTGACCCTCGGTGTTTCAGAGCATTGCCTCAGCTGGAAGTTCTCATGCTTGGGGGCAACCCTGTGGAGGCGCTGCCTGAGAGGGGATTTGTGGCCCTAACTTCCCTACGAAGTCTTGTACTTGGCGGAATGGGTCTGAGAAGTTTGGCTGAAAAAGCACTCGAAGGGCTCGAAGAACTCGAAAGTCTTTCCTTCTATGACAACCATCTTACCAAGGTTCCTCGACAAGCCCTGAAAAGAGTGCCAGGACTCAAGTTCCTTGATCTCAACAAGAACCGCATAAAACTGATCGAGACGGGAGACTTTAAAGACATGTTGAACCTAAAAGAGCTCGGCCTGAACAACATGGAGGAGCTTGTGTCTATAGATAAAGCCTCTCTGGACAGCCTGCCAGAGCTCACCAAGCTTGAGATCACCAACAACCCACGGTTATCCTACGTTCATCCTCAGGCTTTTGTCAGGCTGAGCAGACTGGAGAGTCTGATGCTAAACTCTAATTCTCTAAGTGCTCTGCACCAGAACATCATGCTCTCCCTGCCAAGTCTGCAGGAGGTCAGCCTTCACTCCAACCCACTGCGATGCGACTGCCTGTTCCACTGGGCCGCCAGGGACACCTCTCACCCTCGCATCGAAAGGGACACACAAATGAAGGCCCAGGTGGCCCGGGTGGTGCGCTTCATCCAACCTGAGGCGACCTTATGCTCTGCACCTCCCGAATTGAGAGCACGTAGAGTGAGAGAAGTCTCTTCAGGAGAGATGTCTGCATCCTGCCTCCCAACTATTCCCGCCAGTTCCCTTCCCTCCTATGTCGGAGTTCAAGAAGGGGCGAAACTGGTTTTGCACTGCCGAGCACTTGCAGAGCCATATCCTGAAATCTACTGGGTGACGCCCTCTGGCCTCAGACTTGGGCCTTCTGCAAACACTACATCAAAAGGTTTTCCAACTTCTGCACTCTGTAGAAACACAACTTCAGATGGCTTTAACAACACATCTGCGCTCAGTTTCCAGCACCCTCAAGCCCACAATGATACTGTTTGCCAGTCCTTCAAACACTACCAGCTACAGCCTGAGGGAACCCTAGAGATCAGCAGGATCTCCCCCAGAGAGGCAGGACTATATACCTGTGTGGCTGAGAATGCATTAGGAGCAGATACACGCAGCGTTACAGTAGGAGTGCACAACAGGGGGAAAAATAGAAAGAGGGGGCTGATGACTAAACCGAAGAAATTTCAATCCATGAGAGCAGAAGCCAGGTTGGAGTTGAACGAGGTTGGAGAGCACTATGCTATCTTGTCCTGGCAGAGCAGACAAAACCTGCCCTCCACTCGCTTATCCTGGCAGGCCATGCAGTCCAGCTCCCACACACCAACATACACCACACGCATACTTGCTGGCACACAGAGCTTCAACCTAACTCACCTGCAGGCAGAGACATTTTACAGAGTGTGTCTACATCTTGGAATCAGTGAGGACAGCAAGAGAGACAACCTTGAGTCGGAGGGGGGGAGCAAAAAACCTCGTTGTGTGTCGTTCAGGACCAAGGATGTGCCAGAGCCTCAGCCTGGTCTGCAGCTCAACCCAGAGCTGACCTCCATAGCAGTCACACTACTGCTTCTTGCTTATATCCTGCTGCTAGCAGTGCAGGGCTGGGATGCTGAACCTGGCGAGGAAGTGAGGAAGCATGACAACGCCCTCTGTGTGGATATCAAGGGTCCAAAGACTGTTATTATCGCTCAGAAGACAAAAGAGAGCAATGAAGATCCAACAGATCTGAAAGAGAAGCTGGCATCGTATTACATCATTTGAGATAATTACACCCATTTCAATGCAGACAAGATAAGCTGGCACACATCCATAACATGGGACATGAAATATACTCTTGAATTCACACAAATGAAGGATTTAGAGATTATGGTGCAACGAGAGATTTGTATTTATTTTATATAAGCATAAAGTATATATTGACTTTGTTTCTGTGTTGAGATGTGTTGTAAAGATTGCTTATCTCCCCTTTGGCGGGGAAATAAAACTGGACAATCATACTCCTGCTTAACACAGGGGAAACAACAGAGCCTGAGCTGCCTATGGTCACTGGACTGAAACTAAAGAGAGCTTCGTACATTTCAGGAATGGATATTTACAGAAGAGAGCAGCTCAGACCTCCGGGGTTTTGTCCTGTTTATAGTCAACATGTTTCCACAGACTCGAGCATACTCTCCCCAAGCTGAAAAAATTCTGCATTACGACAGGCGCTGAAAGGACTTTCTGCTGGTTTGGACAGTTTAAGTCAAAGTGATTGATGTACACGGCGCTTTAGCTTTGCTCTTGGACCGACATGTCCATCTTGCGGTACCTATATAGTGAGCTCGCCCCTGATAACACATCCCTCTCTGTTTTAAAATAAAAGTGATTTAAAAGTGACTAGTTTGAACTTTAAAGTAGGTTTTTTGCATCTACTTGTGTTTTGTGTTTTTTTTTTTATCAAAAACTGACATATGGAAAATAATTTGATAAGGACATAAGATTTAGAAAACTCATTTAGAAATAGTGTTGCATCATTTCAGCAAAGCTTAGGTTCTCCACCAAACCAATATGAATATGAATACTAATGGTGTTAGACATCTCACGCCTTCTCAGTAACACAATGTCCCCTGCTGGAGCAGGAATGTAACTGAGAGGCCAGATTAAAGGGCTGAAAGATGCAATTGTCCCAAACTCAAGCAGAACTGGATTTCAGGACCTCAATTTAGCTTTATTCAAAGATAAGAAATAGAAAATGTTAAAATGTCCTGGTCATACTCCATCTGTTACCCCACGACCGCTGGAGATGAGCACCAGTGTTTCCTCGGCCATGCAAGGATAAGCAGGTAAAGACAATGGATGGATGGAATATACATCTATTAATCAGTTTCTGATTATGTGATCGCATCAAATCTCTGCTTAGCTGTAAAAGAAACTTATTTCAAACGGACAGGAACAAATGTGAAATGCAGGGTCTTGCCTTTTAATTTTTTTTAATTAAAATTGGAGAGGTTCTAAGAGTGACATCAGCAGCAATTCTGTCATATTAGTTGCACCATGAAAATTGTTTCCAGCTAGCAGAGTATTAAAGTCAACTACTTTATGTAAGGATTTTGCACCTATACTGCAGTTTCTTTGTTTTGACATGCTAGAACCACAACTTCAAACGTCTTTTATTGGGATTTACAGACTAATTCAAAACACTTTATTTATAAATACAGCAGAAAATGTAGAAGGGTTCTAAATTCCATGCAAATATAACTTTGAAACATCAAGTGTCGTTTTGTCAGGAGTTTGTAGAAGAGAGACAACCTTTGCTTCAATTACAGCTGCATCTTTTGGGTACATTTGCCCACTTTTACCCATTCTTTCCAAAAATGCTAATTAAAAGCCACTTGGAGAATGTCTAAAAACATCCATGTTCAAGTCTTTCCTCCAGTTCTCAATTGGTTGTAGGCCAAATGGCAAAGTCATTCCAACACATGAATATGATTTGACCTGAAGTAACACTTCCTCTATATTTCTGGCCTCATCGTTAGAGGAAAGATTGAAATATTGTTTTTTAAAGCAACACTGCTTTAAGATTTTAAAAGAAAAATGCGTCTGCTGTGTAAAAATGTTATCTGACAAATCGCTGAGGCTTTCACAGAACAACTGGAATTAGAATAAAAACGTCCCCCCAGCATGATGCTGACTTGACCAGCATCAATTACACTCAGAGGCACATGAGTGTAATTAGTGGTGATGGATTTTATCTGCTGGTATTTGAGTAAGACTGGCTGAAAACAGCGCACATTTCAGATTAGCAGCTGTAAATAAATACTTGTTTCCATCATTATCCTTTACTTTATATTGTTCTTTCACATAACCTTTTTGGACAATGCATTTTTAGCTTATGGTTGTAAGATGAAAATGTGCGAAAGTTTAAAAGACGTTAATACGATTTAATGTGATTCTGCATTAAGAATCGACACGTTGAGCATCAGTTAGGACTTCTTTATTCACACAAAACAATACAACTCTTCAATAAGGCAAGACATTACTGTATATACATAGAATGATCTACATGAACATCATATTCAAATATTTATACAACTCTGTCATTCTTTAGTAGCACTACATAGTGTAAATACATTTTTTTAAGTACGTCATGTAAAAACAGTTAATGGATCTAAAAATTTAAATTTTTTTGTTCATTCAAGGCAAGAGTTATTGTAGAAGATAACGGCAACAGAAGTCGATGCCTGAACATCGTCAACTGGTCCAGTTACTGGTTTGATTATGGGCTGGTACGGTGGCTCAGATGGCCTATAGAACAATGCTTTATAATAGAAGGAACAGCAAGTCAGCTCGTTTCCCACTAATTCACTATCATTTGAAAAACATTTGGTAAACACACAGGCCTGGAGCACACTGCACTGGTGAAGATGTACAGCTTTTAAGAAATTCTCGGTGCCACAACCCATTTTTAAACCCATTGAATTTCCAAAATCAGATTTAAAACAAACGTGGGGGGGGGGAAGCAAATCGCATACAAGCTGAACTCTGCTATTACCACTAGCATCAACACATATTATTGACACAAGCTGACATCATAGTTGCAGTAGGTTCTGGTGATGATGCCCTTAAAAAACAATATAATGGATTTGTTGCAGTGTATACTGAGCATGTTGAATGCAAAAAACACACAAGGTTCCTTCACATTATAAAAATCTAATTCACAGACTTAAATCATCTTAACATAATAAATGTTTACATTTTCACTTTGGGGTTGTAATCTGAACATTGTCATGTTCTTTTATACAACAAGGGGTTCATTTAGTAAATCTATGTTGAACTCAGAGGTAAATTGAAAAAACAAACACTTCAGCGCTGTGTATGTGCAACTTATAGCAAATTGTTTGCGGCTATAAATCAGATTTTCAAACTTAGGTAAGCTCATAAAAGCTTTAAACAAAGCTAAAAATATGACAATGTTCATCTTTTATATGTAAAAATAGAATAATTCTGCTTCTTTGAGCAACTTATCTTTAGAAATGTCTTCTTCATTTTAATATTCATAAGGGGAAATTAAGTCTGAAAAAACTAATATTTAAACTTGGAAATACTGGAAAGACTGAGAGTTATAATGACAAAAAGGTAAAGTCATTTACAAAAATATAATTCTATAGAGCATTAACAAATTGTAGCAGTGCTGAGTATCGGCTCACAAGATAAAAAAAAGTTAATAACCGGGAATTACTGGGAAATTGAAAATGATAACACTGCTAAATATGAAGAACACAATCCTGTGTTCATGTGATGCATGAGCAGTTCTAGATTCCTCCACTTTTTGGAAAGTTTGAGTTTCATAGGATTAGAAAATCCAGGATAGCTTCAATAGATTACAGAGAAGCTCCTGAAATCCCCTGGTCTATGCAGTGAGAGCAGACGTGTTTAACTGTTAAACTGGTAAAACGTCAAATGTAAGGTAAGGTTTTATGATGCAAACTGAAACACCATGCTTTAAGTTGCGAAAACACAACACCACATATTTATATTAAAAACCATCTTTGCCTACTTTGTATCCAGCATGATGTAGTTGTAGTCATCTGATATCAAACATTGAAGTAATTTACCCATAAGAAATGTTTTCTCTTTTTCCTTATACACAACAGAGAACTGACTAAATATATTAATACCTTTTAACACTGTTAAACTGTTAACTATGGAAGTATATTATAAACTCATGCTGTGTAATGTATGCATTATTCTGGCTAATCTCTAGAGCAATTAGGGTTTTTTGGGGGGGCTGACACCAATTTCTAGTTTTATTTTTAAGTTTGACTTCCAAATTTCAATTTTGATTTATTAAGATTTATTCAAAGGACTATAAGACTTTAAAGCTTTAACAAATGTGCTGTTCTTTGACAGAGACCTTACTTTAAAATCCTACAGAAAATATTATGTAATTTATGTATCAAAGAATTCTGTATGTCAATAAAGACATTTCATAAGTAGGGAAAAACTATTTTTTTAGTCTTTAGAAAACTGCCAGATCCTAATTGTTGGTAGATTTATTGGTGAGTCTCTACTTCATATACAAAAATGTTCTGTGTTAAAATATCTTTATGTTTGTTACAACTACCATCATGCAGGTTTGTCAAAATGCTGCACCAAGTTATACTGGTAAATAAATGCAGCGACCAAGCTCATAAAAACCAGTTTACCAGGAGTGCTAAAACTTTTTAGAGTGATTGCATCACTACTGGTGTTTGTACCACAGTTTGGGAACCAATATGAACACACAAAAAAACCTGAAGACGTCCACTCTCAGACACAAACACACAGAGTATGAAAACTGAATTAGGGAACGGAATCCCTTTTGTGAGCCGATACTGTAGAGCAGCCAAGAAAAATGTGAGGAAGAAGTTAATTCAGGCAGCGTCAGCGATCAGCGACACCAGGTGTGTAAACTCAGCTTTGTGCCGGTAACTGTTTACTGCCAGCCCTCATCCAGTAACAATGACCAAATCTACTTTGATTGTTTTGATTGTTTGTGTGATCCAATTTGGGCTTCAAATCAGGAGATTCAGCAACTGCTCAGAAAAACAACAAACTTTGTGAAGACACAAATGCAGGTTTTGGCTCCTGGACTCGTGTCAGACCTGATATTTATAGTCGACAAAAATGAATCCCTGTCAGAAGAGTTCTCTAGCACACGAACGTCTCATTTCATAGCAGAAACGAACTGCTATGGAGAAAGCAGCTTGATTACGGTCCAACATGTTTATAACTTGATATTAATGAGGCAATAATGGAGAAAAGGTGAAAAGCTGATTCTGTTTTACTGTACAAGTGGAGGAACGAGCAGTACCACAGCAAATCTTAAACGTTTAAACTGAAACAGTAGCCCCTTCATTACCAGTTGCCATAGCTACCAAGCATAGCTCGACTTAGCGAGAACGCCTTCATTTTACAGAGAAACTAAAAGCTCCGGTTTCGTTTTTGAATTAGAGGAGATGAAGATGCTGTCGGGGATCTCGACTGTTAAGTAAAGTTTAACCACTGACCCCACCATAAAGCTATTATCACTTTTTGTTGTTGTTGTTGTTGTTGTTTTTTTGTTTTAAGTCTGACAACCATACTGCATCCTAAACGTGTGTTTTTAAAGTTCTGGATAACAAAATCAAACGTTATAAATATAAGCAGCTAAATTCATCGACAGATGAGTAGACGTGTGTTTTATCAATACATGCATGCATGGCATTCGAGCACACAGAAGCACACGCACAACTCAGCTGTAGTTGTAGGTGAAGTTGTAAGAGCTAGGCTCCTTTGGCACTGGAGGCGGGGCTTCTGGGATCGTGATGTTCTCAAGGTCAAGGAGGCGGAGCTTCATCTCCATGCTTATGAGGGTATCTAGGTCGCTGCGTGTCAGGTCACTGCCCATCTCTCTGCCCAGCAGCGCACACAGCCCGTCGGTCCAGATGCAATACTAAACATGTGGGCACAGAAACACAAACACACACCCACACACAGAGGAGTTTTGGTGAGTGAGAACCCTTCACGGTCAAATTTACTGATCCAAGTAGCTCTGCGAAGGGGAATCATTCCCTAGTTATGGGAGCGACTTAGAACATCTAGATTTTTATCAGAAGATGTTCAAATATTGATTTCTGATATCGTTTTCTCTGGAAAAGAAAGATTTAATTGAATTCACACAACAATAATTTCCCTAATTTTCCAAAAGATCGCAATGAAAGATGTGTTTTCTAGTGAGCGGAAAAGTTATCTAGTATGAAATAATTTCAGACACTTGCAGTAATCAACCAAACTCTACCCTCTGAGGTGTGAGATGTATTAAGGGTTTACTGCAACCTATGAGGGTGAGACTGCCAGATCCTGCTGCAGAAGGGCCTCCCCACCGCATGACGCCTCCACCTCTATGTTTCATAGATGGCATAAGCTTCCTTTCCAGAAATGCTGCATTTGGTTGTCCCCCTTCCAGACCTCCCACAAAACCTAAACTTGTGCAGATTGATCAGACATCTACTTTAATGTCAGCAAACTAATGGTGTAGGTCTAATGACTTCCTTTTAGAGTTTTGATGACTTATTTTTGCACCTTGTGGTCAATTTGCTTGGTGAGCCGAACCGGGGCATGTCAGCAGTTGCTTTGAATGTCCTCTGCTTTTTTGCCTAGTGGAATCATTTGTGTGCATTTGTGAATGAGTAAATGGTTTCTATCGTACGCCGTTTGCTTCATGTGCCTATTTATGGGATTTGTTGGTCTCTCTTCTTCAGGAGAGCTTTTGGCCACTGGCTTGAGCAAACAGCCCCGAGTTCACCTGAGTCAACAAAGTTAACGGTGCAGAAAGTCTTGATTTTCACTTTAATTCCTGTTTGTACTCCTTGGTGAGAGTAAATCCAGCCCTCAGAGGTCGTGGCACATTTCACGCTAATGTCATGGCTCAAGTATTGCTGTTCAATTTACAAACATTTGATAAATATGGGCAGAGTTTCCTCTAACTACGAGCATGAAACACCATTTAAATGTTAGCTAAGTGTGCAAAAGAGACTCTGTCAATCACAGGTTCTTTCACCGTCTTTATGGAAAAAATGCAAACTTTTCTAGACTCAACTTTCTAAAGGTTTTGGTTCTTCACGTCTGTTGCAAAATGTAACATGAAGGAAGGAATAAAAGGAGGAAAAGAAGGAATGACGGAAAAAAGGAAGGAAAATGTGATAAGAAATAAAGTTTCAGAATAGAAAAATGTTTTGATATTCCCATTGTCTGTTTTGATACTTATTCAGACATAAAAAAAAACACTAGAAATAAATTTCAAATGTTTCCAAACCTTTCCAGATTGCATATGAACCCTGGAGTCAAGATGGACATTCAGACTTTGGCTTATGTGAACTTTGTAGATGCAAAACCTTCAGTGAACCAGCTTGACTGTCTTCAGATTAACAAGAAGTCAGTCAGCATCAAAACATTACTGCAGCCAGCAGATGAAATCAAAAAATGAATACAGGGTTCAATTATTTCATCTCATTCACAATTCAGACACTGCAGCAAAAAACCTGCGAACACACAGTCGTAGCCTGCAAACATCTTACCTCGTATTTGTTTGGTGCAACAAAATTAAGCGTTTCGTCCGGATCGTAGAGGACGGAGAAGGCCAGCTCCAGCACCTCCTGGCAGAGCGAAACAAATTCAGCAACAACACAGCAAGGTCACGACTCAGCAAAATATGTTAGACATGAATATAAATGAACATTTTAGCACCTTGTTTTGTTTTAGAGCACTTTTCTCCTTCATATGAGGGCAATCCTTTCCTGTTAACACAGACTTGATGTCTGAAACAGGGACTGGAGAGAAAAAAAATAGAGAAATTTACCTCTCACCAGATGCAGATAAATTGTTTTGTGTTTTTTCAAAAAATGCAAAAAGTAGCAGAAAACAAAAGTGTGTCTCACTCTTGTCACTCAGTAGCTCAAAAGGCACTTCACCCTGAGGTGACTCCTCCAAATCCCCGTAGTGCAGAACTTTGTGGTTAAGAGATAATCGGCAGAACCAGAACTTTTCTATTTAAAAAAAAAATACAATAATTAATAAAAGCAACACTCTGCGCAGAGAGACAAATGTCTGCAGGGCTCCTCTCGGTACCTTGCCTTCGACGGTTTCCCAGTTTACGGAAGCAGCTTCCCTCGCACAACCGGTTGAGTCGCTGCTGCTTGATGAGCTCCAAGATCTCGGGTTGAATTCTCTCCCGCAGCTCTCTGCAGCACAGCACAGCATGAGGAACTGGAAAACCATGAACACAAAATGAATAATGCAGGAAAGGCTGAGGCTGACATGATGGGCGGAGACTGGAAGTCGTCCTGGCTCATCCTTTCTGACTGCCGCAGACGCAGTATCTCAGAGTAGCTGAGGCCTCGCAACTTGTTCTTCAGCTGATCTATGGAGGACGGTTTCATGGCCAGAGCCCTGGTGATCTGCTCCCGGACCACCTGCATCACCTGGGCAGCGTTCACACACGCACACGCACACACACATTCACAAATAATGAGGGCTAATGGAGCAAAAATGTAAGGCTCAAAAGCCTTACATTTTTCTTTAGACTAGTTTTTCTTTGTAATTCTTTAGGAATAATTATTTCAAATATCCCTTTTTATTCTGTTGAACTTAACAGGGTCATGTGTTGCATGAATAATACCAGTGTTCGCCCTCACCAGGCGCTCATTCGGTTACTATAAAAAACCTCATCTGACATTACTGGTCTGGACCAAAAGCAGAAAATTGATACTAGAATTGAAAAATGCAATTTAATAAGAGGCGGTACAATTATCAAGTCATTTTCTCACTGTAATCATGGAAATATGTAGTAATCCAGCTGCGAACTCAATGGTCTGTGTTAATCTGTATTTAAACAGATGGGAAATACAATCATGTGTGCAAAACCATCCACAAAAAATAGACTGACTTCTGCTCAGTACATTTATTCAGTGCAGAAAAAATAAATAATTGCTCATTAGGACATCACCTGTAAACCTCCATTTTGCCATCCCTCTTTTACCAAAAAGAATGAATTTATTCCTCTCCAATAAAATTTAACAAGGTTTGAACATTCATGAAGATCTTTGCAGTCTTTTGGGTCGTCCTGTTTTCTCTCATGTTCTCCTCTCGGCTCATCCCACAAGTTTTCTCAGTTATTTCAGTCAAGGGCAGGGGTGTCTGAACTTTTGGCCACATGGGCCAAAAATTACAGACTCAAAAGTAATTAGGGGCCAAACCCCCCGCCCCAAAAAAACGAAATTCAAGCAAATAAAGTAGCCGATGTAGATCCAAAACTTGAAAACAATTTTTGTAATGGTGTATTAGGGCCATTGAAGATAGAGAAAAAGGAGTACATTTCTGACAAAAGTTCAGAAATTTTCTAGAAAAAAATTCAAAAGGAAATTTTTGACATTTGAAATTCAGAAATTTACAAGATATTTTGGGAAAAAATCTTGTAAATTGTTAGATATTAATCTAGAAGTTTTCTGTTTTTTTTCTAGCAAGTTCTCTTGTTTTTCTAGAAAATTTCTGATTTTACTCTCAAAATGCCTGAGTTTTTGGCAGACGTTAACTGCTTACTATCGTTTTACATGTTGCTGTATTAAAAGAAAGACATGTAGTTTTCAGTTTCTTTTGGGCTCAACTGAATAAATTTACTTTCAGTATTGAGAGAAGAATTTAGTCATTTTCTTTCAAAGTGTTTGCTATTTAGCCAAGTTTAAGAAAGAATAAAAGCTGATTTGGGTGCAGCAATGTTGCCTTTTCAGTAAAAGTCTTACTTTTTAAGTTTTACCTTTTTTAAAAAATATTTGTACTTTGTACAATACTTTGTAGCACAAAGTATTTGTAAATACAAATACTTTGTGCTATACTTTACATTAAGAAGAAAATAATGTTGGTAACAATTTTTACCCTGATTACAAATTAAAAGTGTTCATCTGCATCTACAAATCAAATTTGTATCATTTTTGAATTGTAGTTGGTAGCCGTACAAAATCAGTCCAAGGGCCACAAATGGCACCCGGGCCGCACTTTGGTCTAGGGACTGAGATAAATATGCAACAAAGATTTTGTGTTTGGTGAACCATTTCTATTGAAAGATGTTTTGGATCATTCATCTTCTAAAACAAGCATCTCAGAGATGAGTTGAGTGAAAAGAAAAATCCAGATTTTCCAATAAATAAATCTTCATAAATAAAAAATTTGATCAATGATTGATTTATGGCCCATCCCTAATACATGGTATGTCAATAATTTTATTTTCTTGTTCCATTCTTTGTTTTACTATTAGAGCAAATTGCAATTTTCTTTTGAAACAGAAGCTGCCGTCTTCAAAGTGAGATTCTGCTGCTAAAATACAGGAATGACTTATTATCTACTGGCCCAAACATTAATCTCTCAGTCCGCCCATTAGTGCAGACCAGCGATGGATGTGTAAATGACTCTCTTTGGAGTGAAAATGCGAGTTTTGAGTGGGCATGAGTGGTGGGTTTGTCGGGTGGACAAATTGTGTTATGAGGCAGATTTTGGAGTGTTTAGTGGTCATAAAAACGGAGAGTGAAGGTCACTGGACACAGAAGATGCCTCATAGACAAATTATACAGCTTTATCAGCACTTGATGGAGCTTGATAGGGGTCACATTGTGGGTCTGTATGAGCTTAAGCAGTCGCATCATATAATTGCTCTGCATGAACGGTGTGCAGATGTCACCGTGGGTCGGTGTTGGAACCAATTACGTGAGGGCGACCGTACGGGTCATGAAGTTCAACTCGTCCAGGAAAGTCCATTTTCGTCATATTGTGCACCAATAATTAAAGGAAACTGGCAACTGAGTCTGCTGATGGAGGACATGCTCTTTACTCTTAACATTCACTTTTTGCCAGTGAATATGTCCTTTTCTTTTTGGATGACTCGTTAGTCTTTAGATTAATATCCACATTGATTCATGATTTTTTTTAAAGCAGCACAATTTGGCTTCAGTCCAAATAAAAAGGGAGAGCCAGATAACTGGAAGGAGGCAGTTTAAAGCACATGGCAACCAAAGGTGCTAATTACCTCACCTCTAAAATTAGCAGGCGAATAAAATAAACAGGAACAAATCAAATTTGCTCTGTTTGCAAAGGTTTCCGTGAGCGTTGCGGGTAAATAAGCTGCTACCATATGGTCTAAGGTTTGTTTTGGAAATCTTAGGCATAAAAAAACTGAGAGCTTTTAATTAATGTGTGCATCTGAATATAAATACGAGCTTTGTGCAATCTCAGACCTTGTTGAAGTCCTCAGCCGTGGCTCTCATCTCCTTCCATGTTTTATTAAGCAGCTGGATGCAGACGCAGAAGAACTCCTCCCACGCGCGGTCATGAGTGAAGAACATGGGGTGATAATCATTGCAGCCCTCGTTTGCTAAACAGAAAACAATTTCAAATGTGTAAACATGGGTTTGGCCAGATGCTGCACTGAAATCTGATGCACAGACACACTGGTCAACCTGATCATCAGCATGTAAAGTGTAACAACTTTGTTGCATTGATCTTGGCTTGATTACTGGCTCTGCTGTTGCTGCGTTAGGAAGAGTTTACTAGCAGAGACACTGGAAAAAAATCTCCAGGTGACCAGAATCAACCTATTTATTCTTCGGCGGTCCTAATCAGGGATTTGAAAATAAAGAGCCGATCACTTTTTTTTGGTTACTGAACACACCAAAGCACCAAAAGGGCTGTGGCCAACACCACTGCTGGGTGGACAAGTTGTTACTGAGGGACACTGACGCAGTCACAGGAAGCTTAAAATGTGCAAGTGGCTTGTCAAGAGATCCCTGGGCTTCCTTCAAGTTGCCAGACAGCAAAAGAGAACAAGAATACAATTGTTTTCATCTAATCTTTTTCCCCCCAAGTCTGTCATGAAATATGCTGGGTTTGCAAGTACTGGCAGCCTTTTTTGAAGTCTTAAAAAAAATGAAAGGGTTGACATTTCTTAGAAAACATACTTGGAATGGTGTTTAGTGCTGGCCAGTTTAATGAGTTTATTTAATGTACATAGTGTTCTGTTCGTAATTTTACTTGATTCATGTAAAGTTTCTTTAAGGGTTTAGAAAAGCACCATACAAATATGTTTTTTAATTAATATTACTATTATTATTATAAAAGACGATTTCAAATGTCAATTCTGCAGTCGTGTCGTCTTTGAATAGTTTTGGAGTCCTAAGTGTAACACTTACTGCCCCCTCCATTCCTGATATAAATTAATTGTTTACTGATTATGACAGGAAAGATGCTAAGAATATTAAAGTTACAATAAATTACATGTATGATGTAACAATCTGATATGTAAGAATCACAGAAAAGCACACCAAAGCTTTTTGTCTCAAAATGCGAAGTGGAACAAAAGTATTATTTATTCTAAAAAGATGTTGTAGAAAAATACTATGGGAATACTCAATGTGGGGCATGCAAAACAAAACAGAAAAACAAAACAAAAAGTTAAGTTACAGTTTTTGTGGTATTAGAGTAAATGTGCTTTTGCTTGGAGGCGTTTTATTTCTACATACTTCTGTGCCGCGAAGCCTGAAGGATTTTACTGTGTCTGCAAAGTTTCTGATGCAGAAAGTGAAATCCCTGTAACTCTAGGCTGCCATCACTATTTAATTTTACAATTAGGAGTAAAGATTCATTTTGTGCAGAAAGCATATAAAGAATTATTATGATACTCTTTGTGGTTTCTAGGGATGGCCAATTAAAATGAATACTGACAAGCTTTACAAAATTTGGGAAATCAGACACAAAACTTCTAATTATTTCTCTCTCTCCTAACGCACTTTTTACACCCCGAGGCAGATGTGCAAAGCCACTTACGCAGTTCTCCGACCTGGAGAATCTCACACAGCATCCGAGTAAGTTCGATCGCGCAGCGGCCAAAGGGACACTCATGCTTGTCCTCCCGACTGCTGTTCTCCAGCACGATCTGTCATAAATAGAAAGACAAGTTAAGGCCCGGCCAGGCTTTTCAGCTCCTTTAGTGGGTCAAAGTCATGTGTGATGCCGGCACTGACTCTGATGTAAGTATCCTGATGAACCCTGGCCAGATAAAGCATATTATCCAGAGCCAGCATCCCAGGAGGAGTCTGGGTAAAGTCCATGGCCGGGTTCAAATGGTTCTGTGTTTCAGACAGAGATAATGAGGCACAAGAAAGAGAAAACAGCACTTTGGCTTTTCTGTTTGAATCTGATTGTGTATCTGGTGAAATCTGCTCACAGTGAAGCCGAGCATCTTGTAGTCCTTGGTGTACATAGCTTTCCTCTTCTCTGTACCGGTGGGATCAGTGTCTCCATCAAAGGCAATTCTGCGCAGCTCAAAAATGATGTCCCTCTGAGCCTGAAATGGGGGGAAAAACAACCATGTTAACAGCTTATCAGCATAAAGAGGGAAACATTTACCATGATAGCACCAAAATTACAAAAGAAGCCAGAAAGTAGATTGGTCAATCAGCGATGAGCAGATGGCTTGCAGCAAGTACTGGCAAAAACGGGAAAGGCTTAATTTTCTGGTCTGCTGATTGCACTTAAAGCAAATTTATCAGAGAGTGTGCTACCCACGTAATAGGATGTCTCTATTAAACCTTTGCAGCGTGCACTCACTCCCACTTAATTAACCACGGCTTTCATTTTAACATGCAACGGCAGATTATCTACATGCTGGGGGTTTTTACACATTCATGTGCAATTAGTGGAGCCTAAATGCATTATAGGAACTATAGAACATGTGAATGGTAAATATTGTGCTGGAAGATCTCACCTGGTCATTGGGATCCATTTTGGTCATCATCCTTTCTTCCAAAAGGTTAAAGGTCAACACCTGTAGCACATACAGCTGATGTGCCATCTCTGCTTTGATTGGTCGATTTCCCCTGATGACATGCTAAAAGAGCAAAGAGCCACAGTAATTATTAGAATATTCATGTTTTCTGCTATAAACTGCAGTCAAGATTCAACTACACAAAATGTTAGACTCTAATTAATTTTTAAACAATGAATATTGGGAACCTTTTCATTTACAGCCACAAAGATCACTGTGTTTTATTTGGGTCTAATGTGATAGGCCGACATCAAATC
The DNA here is from genome assembly GCA_903067075.1 of Micropoecilia bifurca. Taxonomy (NCBI): domain Eukaryota; kingdom Metazoa; phylum Chordata; class Actinopteri; order Cyprinodontiformes; family Poeciliidae; genus Micropoecilia; species Micropoecilia bifurca. The sequence goes on along the minus strand of CAEGAF010107482.1, from coordinate 4,998 downwards.
TAAAATGAGACCACAAAACATTAGAAAACATTAATTATTTAAGACCAGCTCAGGAGGTCTTAAAAGTACTTGGATGTTGTACTTTTGTATCAGTTGAGGTTACTGAAATGTACAAAAACAAAAACAAAAGAAAATTAAGTGGTTTTGGATGTTTATTCTTACTTTAAATGCTAACCCTATTCCACGTAGTTCTTAAAACAAACAAACATTTCCTTTCATACATAACTATTAAAATTCTGGTTAATTGATCTCATTGAAATCTAAGAAAGTCTCAGTTAAAGTCTGAACCCATTTCCAATTAAGAATCTATGAAATACTCTAAAGTTTGTCACTATGATGTGACAAAATATGAAAAATACTTCAAGCACTATGAACACTCTTGAAAGTATATATGTACCCCCACTATTCAAGAGAAGTGCAAAATGACTCAAGGGATCGGAGGGAGACGGCACACACTGCATTATTCCAGGTAACTGTGGCTCATTTAACAGTGTTCAGGATCACAAAGTTTTATTCAAAGAAAAGTTTGAGTTTCTCCAGGAAACTGGAGCGCAGCACTCTTGTGGATGACATTTACAACCAGTTCAGGCAGGTCTTTCCTGACAAGTGCCAAGAGAAATCATTTTCAGAGCAAATTATTTTCCACTTCACGGACTCGATGCCGTATCACATTTACTGGTTCGGGGTCTCGGCTTTCTGAGTGAGTGAAGCGTTCGATTTTCCCGAAACAAACTTTTAGTCGCAGGAAAGATTTTGAGGTAGCTGAATGCTCCGAATGACTGTACGCTGTATTTAATAAGGCCAAAACACTGAATTCCTCACATCTCACATGCGTTTAACCCGACATTAGACTTTAATACTCACATTTAGGATTATGGACCGCAGGTGTTTCTGAGCCAAAGTGCTTGCCATTTCCTGAGGATACACACACGTCAACAAGAAAATCAAATAATTGACAAGTATTTACATGACAGCAAAGTTGCAGAGAAGTAACGTCACAGAAGTACAACAAAAACAAAATTAGAATCTCTAAATCTACATTTCTATCAGCGGTTTGAATGGCATGGATTTGCAAAATAACATTAAACGTGGCCTAAGATGATTCCGCTAGGAGACTCTGCCTGCTGCAGCAACAAGCTGCGGTTACATTTTAACATGATCAGATTATGTTATGGCTGATTGAGACACAAAAAAGATCAGCGAAGTGAGGGAGGAGAAGGGCTATGGGGCGGCATGAGCAGCTGAGAGGACGTGTACTCACGGTGAGGTGCTGCTCCAGTGGGTTAGTACACTCCTCCTATGAGTGGGTGCAGGGAGGAGGGGCATGGGCACCACAGTAATGGAAACAAAAAGTGCAAACACACGGACCGTGAGACTCAGGCATTACAAGCATGCAGTGGAATAAGAAGATGACTCGCATCACATGAGAAAACAGGCTGCTGAGGGCAGCTGGTGTACCCTGCACACACTGCGTCTATCTAGATAATTCTCCCTCCTGTCATAAAAATCTGTAAACATGACTCTCTGTTCCTTTTTATTGCATAAAAAACACACAAATGGAAGGGACACACACCTAAAATATGAAGTAATAAAAACGAAATATCAGTTTTAAAGAATAGCTTCAAACTAGAACAAGATTTTCCTTTTTTTTGGTTGGAAATACAACAAGCTGAGCAGTGGGAGTCAGATCGAGTTTGTAACTCTAGTCCCACTCTTCTTGTTCAGGCATCAAATCTGACTCAGTTCGCCCTCCAGTGGTCAGTAAGAGCCGATGAAAAAAAAAAAGCCCACACATCCTTTGTAACGTAACATTAAATCCATCAAGCATGGCCTACGTCCGCTTAACCAGAGATAGAGCCTATCTCCATCGGTTCACCTTGGACATTTCCCAGAAACACGCAGCTGTGCACAACCTCACCTGAAGCAAATTTACAGAGACCGATTAATCTAACATTGATGTTTTTGGACAGTGGGAGGAAGCCGGAGTACCCAGAGAGAACCCACACATGCACAGGGAGAGCATGCAAACACAATGCAGACAGGCTTCAAGTCGAGATTTAATCCCAGATCCTTCTTGCTGCAAGGCAATAGAGCTACCCGCTGTTCCACCGCGCAGCCCTCCATAATTAAATGAACTAACATGTTACCTTAGAACACGGTTGAATAAACGATACCTTCTATTGTGGGATTTTCTTTAGCCCTGATTCATGTAATCCAGGAGCTACTGCCAAATTAAAAATCCTTGCTTATTTAAAATATAATTTGAAATGATTTTCCTGTTTTTGATGTTACTCTGAGTGATTTCTGCCTCCGGCATGAAGCTCCCTCTGCAATCACAAACTGCTGCTGCTGCTCATGGTCTGTTGCCACGAGTGTTTGATAATGAATGTGAATGGAATTGTGACACGTAAGGAGAAAAAGACTAGCTTTTTTTAGAAAATTGTTTTGTTCAATTATATTCTAAAATTATTGAGAAGAATCGCATGTGTTTTTGTGGTAAGTCTGTGTGCACTGTAGCCTGATTTTCCTGCTCTTAGTTGACACACAGGTCTTGTCTTCTGCTGCTGTTTGCTCCGAGGTTTACAGATCTGTGGGATGGTATTCTACATTTCTGCCCATTATTTTCTGACATCTGGCATCGACACGGGAGTGTTGCTCATTTTTGTTTCTTTTTTCTAACCGTTCTGAGCAGCCCTGAGAGATGGCTGTGCATGAAAATCCCAGCACGTTAGCAGTTTGTCACACAAAAAGACCTGCTGTGTTGTATGTTTGTAAACAACTGTGTACCTAATAAAGTGGACAGGGAGATTACACTGTTTAGAAAATAAACCATTCTTTTAACTACTTCTGAGTTTATGACGTACTTAAAGAACCAAGTTTATTGTTTTGCATTTACTGGCAATTCAATCATGTCTTCCTCATTATTATACGTTACCAATTACTTCAACAAGATATAAAACAAAGTAAAAGAACTTAAAACAAGGATACAAGGTAAGTTGTACCGCAGCACAGAATTAACTGTTAAATGTTATTACAGCTCAGAAAGAATCATGCAGAGAAATTAGACTTTGTGACAGTTTTTGTTTTGGCCTGTTTATCTTTGCTACTAACATAAGTTTATTTTTTTCTGCACCTTAGCTGAAATATGGTACTCAACAAAATGTTATTTTAGTTATCTCGGAAAAATGTTAGTTTTTCATTATTTTATCAAATCAAAATGACGGATGCACCAATCAATCACCCAGATGTTGGAATTGGCTGATTTTCCCTTGATTAAATTGATTTTTTTTTCTTATCCATAAAATGGATAAGAAACTGAGAGCTCCCAGCATTTTTTTGTTTTAAAAACACACTTACCAGCAGCATGGCTTTTTTTAGGACCCAATAAATTAGAATATGGGGTCCGATGAGACTTGAAAATAATCTTTAAGCAGGTATTAAACATACTTTTCCTTATTCCGCCCACATTTTCATAGGAGAAATGTCTTTGTCATTAGTATGATTTAATATTCTAATATTAAGATGTTTCATTAGCTGTAAGCAGAAAATCATCAAATTAACAGAAATAAGTTCACTTTTAATAATATCACATTTTATTGAATATCCTGTATGCATTCATGATAAATGGGGATAGTACTATAATTTCTACATTCTCTGTTGGCTTTAAACATCTACCTCTATAAAAGAATCTTTTTTCTTTTTTATGTAGAATAATAATTTGGAAAAATAAGTCAGTTAGTGAAAACCTACATTGAAATGTCAGACCTCAGAGAAAACCAAACCTCACTTTCAGCCTGATCGGTGCATCTCTAATTAACAGCTACCAAACAGAAATACAGACAAACATATTTCAGTGAATCTAGCTCAAAGTAACATTAGCAGCTACTGCGAGCGAACGTCGGCAGCTCTATAGCAGCGAAGAAACAGCAGTCTATGTATAGATGGTTTTCTGTAGGAGGTAGCATGAAGTAATGACAGCAGTAAGTATCCAGTCATTTTCTCTACTGCAGCCATCGTTGCTGAGAGCAGTTCACTGACCTGCCGTCTGTCTTCTGGTGCCTTCAGGAAAAGAGCGTTGATGAGAGCAATGGCGTAGGTCTGGATTTCCTGATTTGACCTGAGGAAATGTCCAGGATTGCAACAACCAGTTAGAAGCATCACGCTCCACAAATATACAGGATCTTCAAAAAACCATAGCTAGCAACTAACTCTGACTACAAAAAAGGGACTGATGCAGGCTTTTAGAAAAGCTTCTCTTTAATACCAAGATTTTGTTTTAGTAAAAATTTATTACAACCAAAGGAAAAAAACAGCATTTAACAGGTGCTGCAAGTGTCTAATCGATAGAGTGGGAAATCTTCTTCACATATAGACCTGAGGCAGTCCTTTGAAAATTACAAACTAAATATGTTAATATTAAGAGGAGCCATCTTGCTCTGGTGGCTCCTGGTCTGCAGCATTTCTGGGGTGGAGTTAATAGAGTCAGAGATTGATAACGCAAAGCAGACTTGATTATGCGTATAGATGCTGCTGCTCACAGTTAGCATGCAATAAGATTATTTCAAGATTATTTTTTTAAAGAAGAACCACTGAGATTGGGACAAGAAGCCAGAGATTGGAAATAAAAGGGGAAAAGTAGTTACTAGGGGTGTAACGGTACAGCTATCACAGATTGATCGGGATACGATCAACAGACTTTGATTGCACTGTTATATAATTAGGATCAAATTGAAATGCATGTAACTGGATACAGATCTGACTGGAGCCAGTGAATTGGAATGAACTGGCTTGGTTTAAAATGAATCCAGACCACACTGGAGTCTGATTCGTCATAACAATCAACGGATCATATCAATACATTGGTAGAATACTTTCAATAGTTAATTGGGCATACTGTACTGGATGACAAATAGGATACATTTGAATGTATGTTTGATCAATGATTCTTTTTATTTGCAAAGTACCTTCAGACAACATTTGATGTGAATTATACAGTTT
>CAEGAF010107477.1:0-25761 GCA_903067075.1 Micropoecilia bifurca | reverse complement strand
CAAAACACACAGCCAGGGCAACTAAAGAGTGGCTCCATAGGAAACATCTTAAGGTCCTGGAGTGGCCTAGCCAGTCTCTGGGGGAGATCAGTATGGAGGAGTGGGCCAAAATCCCTGCTGCAGTGCAAACCAAGAACTACAGGAAACGTCTGATCTATGTAATTGCAAACAAAGGTTTCTGTATCAAATATTAAGTTTCTTTTTTCTGGCGTTTTTTTTTAAACATCCATAGTTTCTGACTAGGAAAACAAAGCTGTTTGTACACTTTGTATTTTTCCAGCCATATCTGGCTGCTACTGGTCATCCTTAAATGGATCCAGTTGATACAGAAATAAAGGTGGCGGGACCATACCAGAATGTGAGAGAAATGGTATGAATGGAGTCTGGTATGGGATGTAAAATGCACTGTATGAGATTCTGTTTTGAAATATAAATGCATTTCACACATTTTGTTCATTTCATCTTTTATTGTTCTATCCAGCAAACCAAGTGATTCCTGTTTTGGTAATTTTATATAAATATGTCTGTTTAATAACAGGAAAAGCACAATTTTTCTCACATTGTGCAACAATGAAGTTGTGTCTCATTTTATTCATGGCGGATCGGTGAATGTAGCTGTGTACGGGTTGCTAAACATCCCAAATCTAAAACATGCATACACATTACATCCGTACCAGCACAACTCAATTGTTCTTTTTCAAACTATAAAATGCAGCAAATGAGTCGTTGAATGAACGATTTCTGCCACAGCAGTTGAATTTTCTTTTTCCATTTCTTGCTTATTTTACAGTATCTGTACTGATACAGTTTCTTCATAGCTGAGGTCTACCCATACTTATGTTTATTTATGCAAATAACAGAACAAATGACTGTGAATCATGAAAAACCAGAGCACTTTGCATGACAATAATCAATAGTTTGCTGCCAGCTGGTTGTTTTTAGAAAAGAAAGGCTGCTTATTAAAAAAAAGGATAACAATGAAGATTTAAAAAAACTGCGATATTTAATCATTTCTTTAAGCTACAGCAGCCACTGAGAAACCGATCTCTGTTTTTGCACTATATTCATCTCAGGAGCTGAGAAATAAAAGTTTACTCCCAGAGCAAATATTGTAAGAGAAAAAACAACATGGGTTTTCTTGTAATAATGAGCTATTTTTCTCATCATCTTGAGAAAACCACATGAAAAGTATTTATATTAAGGAGTCATTTTTTGCTTTCCTTCTAATTAAATAAATCGTCTAAGCTGTGCTTAAAATGCTTCTTCCACTCTGTTATGTGCAATAGTTTCCCACTACAAAGCAGTGGCTAATGTGGTTATGTTCAATGTTATGTTGGTGTGTGTTTATTGTGCAGTACTTTGATGGCGAGCAGTGTGTGTGTGTGTGTGTGTGTGTGTGTGTGTGTGTGTGTGTGTGTGTGTGTGTGTGTGTGTGTGTGTGTGTGTGTATTGTTCATTTTCTTTTTCTATCAGTTATGTGATCCATTTTCAAGCAGAAGACCAATTTTTTTTTTTCCCCCAATGATTATTTTTGAATTCATAATATTAAGCCTATGACTGTTTCCAAAGAAAGTATTTCATATGCAGATGGTTAGAAGTAGAACTTAACTTAGAAAAGATTAATCCACATTCACTGTGAAAACACAAGATCTTATTAGGTTTTATTTTTTCTGTTGATTTTGTAGTGCAAATGTCTCGGTCCAGTTGAAATAAGACAAAACTAATAAATTGCTACGAGCCTGTTTCTCAGTCAATCATTTATTAATATTGACTAAATAGAAATGATGGCATCACTGGTGGATTTCTCCTCTTCTCTTATAACATGGAAAAATGTCTTGAAGAGAGAATAACTACCACGGCGCACCAGAAAGCCCCCTGGATTTCAAAAATGTGTTTAACATTTTTTTATATATATTTTTATAAATATTAAAAAATTCTATACACTCAGATTGCCACTGCTTCTTTGTCGTTGGCCATATTTGTTTACTCTGAAATTGCGTTTGATCTTGAGAAGTTTTGTGATTAAACATTTCAGCCCCAGAGTTTTCTTTCATTTTAAAATATATTTCCTGTCTTATTTGTATCTATCATTATCAAACCAAACATCTTATTTAATTGAAAGTTGCTGGATGTTTATAGGTTCTGTTTACTCTAAAATTCACATGAATGTAGAAATCTGATTAGAAAATGAGAAATAAATTTTTCTAACTTTTTTTTAATGAAAAGTGTTAGTGAGTTTAGTCAATGCTCAAAAGAGGTTAGACTAAAATTCTTTCAGTGATTTCTATTGTTCAGCATCTTTACTTTCTCACATCCATCTTGAGCAACCAGATTCGAACAGGTTTTAATAGCACTGCACTGATTTTTAAAAGTCAAAAATTCAGCAGAAAATTAAAAAAAAACAGAAATTTGGGAGTTTCAAAAGTTTACAATTTTATTTTTGACTTTTGTCAGTTTCAAAGGTAGGAACATTTTCCCTTTTTGAAACTCAGAATTTTAAAGAAGATTTTTTAGACTAATCTCAAACCTTCAGATTTTTCTAGCCATTCTTTGAATTTTCAAACTCGGAAATGTCCAAGTTTTTGGCAGAAATTGCCTCTACTTTTGTTTTCCATTTTCAATGTCCCCTAATCATCGGCTGATCAGGGTTTTTTTTAGACTGTAGCCTCCATATAGATAGATAGATAATTTATTCATTTATTTGGGATTTACCCTCAATGAAATTGTGGTTCAGTCTCCCACACAGCACCAATACATCAAATCCTTAAACAATTTTAAAAAAAATAATTTGTTTTCAAACCGATGCAGAAAAAAGAGCATTTTCTTTTAAACCTTCATATTTACACAAATAAATTTTACCAATATTAATTCTGAAGAAGATTTGGTACATCTTGAGTCAGCTGATAAAGGACATCTAATCATTTACTTACAGTAATTATACATCTGCTACAGACTGGCGACCTGTCCAGGGTTACACCGCCTCTCGCCTAGAACGTTAGCTGGAGATGGACACCAACACTTCTCCCAACCTCACTAAGGGACAAGGGTGTAAAGAAAATGGAGATTGATGGATCATACATGGCCTTAGCTGTTGTAGGTAAAATCCATCATAAACCTCTCTGCCCTTTATGAATATATAATCCAAACAAACAGGGGTTGGTGTTTGTCCTGCAGTCAGACGTACAGAGGGGCGACTTGAGGAAACGGCGCCTGTAAAAACCCATCGCAGCTCGGAGAGGGCAGCTTCTGCTCTGTTCTACAACCTGATAGCTCAACAGACAGCCTGGCTAAGCAAACCATGACTGATGGGCAAGCTCTGCGTCCCATGAAAATCTCATCATATCAAGGTCAGACTGAGGGTGGCACAGCAGTAAACCATGTGTGGATATTAAACATTTTATATCCAATACCTATGCAGCCGAAACAAAAAGGATTTACAGATCATTATTCCTGAAAATTAGCTTCATGAGGCATGTCAGTTTGGCTAAAAACAAAGTTGCAAATCATAACTGTGGGTCACTGTGGCTACATGCTGTTTGGGTGTAATGTTGCCAATCTTTTAATGTTTACAGTTTGCCTAGTATGTGGCTAGATGTTATGATCTCAATCCATAAAAAAGGTCTTCAGGAAAAAGATCTGATGGCCGTAAGCTGTTGATTTCTGTGGAGGCGGGTTGTAAAGTACCTGGTATATGGATGATGTATGGATATCTCATGGGTTTTGCCAAGGTTGCTGAGGTGTTCTTTCTGACCAATGAGCTGTGGGAAAAGTCATTAAGCCTTAGAATTACCCACATGTCTCATTGTTCCTCGTCCTTTTGTTCTTCACTTCGTTAGCTTTCTCTGCTCGTTTCATTTTCATTCATTCTGCGAGGAGAAAGATTCCACAGTTAGGCCATTTCCTTCCAATTGATCTTTGAACATATTTAAAAATGGATCATAATATTCTCCCTCTTTATAGTCGTTTTGTCTGATTTATGCCAATAACCATATTTGAGGCAAAGAAGGCTCAGTCTGAGATCAATGTGTTGTACGTCAGCATACCTCGGCTGTAATGGGTAGTTGACCATCAAAATGAACGAGGAACACAACTACCACTCACTGGATTGTTTCTTTTTTCGCACCATTCTCTGTACACTCATGATATGGGGAGACTGACACCATCCAGCAGTCTGACTCGCTTAAACATCGGCGTTGGCCTTGAACTTCAGCAAGCTGTCTTCACCACATCTTGGTGAAAACCACTTCTGCGGTGTTACATCTCTGCAGCAATGCAGGTACAAATCACAAATTTACAATTGCAAATCTGTCAAAATCAATGAAAAGTGTTAGGGAGTTAAAATGCTCACTTTTAACGCGTAAAAAATGCAACATTCCTGGTCCGAGACGGTGGTCACTCCCTAGGTGGTGGTATTGCACCAAATTGTTGGATGTGAAGCATTATCAAAATCGAGACAAGGAAAGAAGACAATGAAGAAAGATGGCTGATGGAGAGAGTGAACAAACTGGGTTGCAAAAGATTTTAATCTGTCTTTTTTATTGAGTAGATTATAAAGTAGGACTCAAAGTTCCCTGGTATTTTTTTATGGTGTTTTTGTTGAGGTAACTAACCTAACATTATGCATTTTCTAGAGATTTTCCACACTGCTCACAGTCTGGAAATGCCAAGCAAACAGTAAGAGAGGATAGAGAGAGAAACTCATCCCAACACATCTAGGGACGGTCTTTTTATTACAGACCGTCGTTTCCTTTTTGTGAAACTGGGAGTCTTGCGTAACCAGACAGTGGTTGCTTACCTCTTCTTCTCTTTGGAGACTTGAACTTCAACAAACTTGAATCCTTATGTACCTGAAGAGGATTGGAGTGTGTCCTTGCACCAGGGATTGCTCGAGCCACCAGTTAACATGAACAAGTGAAGTCTATTTATTGGAAACCAACAGCAGTACATTTCCATTGACCATATCATTGACCAATTGAAGGATGATGGTACAACATGTTTTTCAGTGACTTATGATGTAAAACTTATTCACGTGTGATTTCAATTGCATTTCTTGTTTTATGGAAACACTACTGTGTTTTTTCAACATTAGTGAAATAATTACAAAATTTTGCATTCATTTGTAATGCAAACACAGTTACAGATACTGTTCACATCATGTTTGTGTATGAATGTTGCCTTTGATCTTGTTGAGGTATAGATGAAAAGAACCCCTATAAAGAAAAAGAGCAGTTGTTGGACATATGATTGAAAATAATACAAATGATTAAACACAGGCCATTGTGACCAGTGGAGTTTTAAATGTTTAAACTCCTTGCAGGTTACAGCTGGAAAAATTAATACTTGTATGAACAGAACAGTCAAACTCAGGTGGAGTGAAATTGCAGCTTTCTGCTCCTGGAAACGACTCGGGCGTCACTCAAAGTGAAAGCATTTTAGTGCTGTCACTTCATGTTTCGGCTTTAGTGCTCACACACTGACATGGACACATATTAGCAAATAAAGCATAACTACCTGCTAAACGGCTGGCATGTAGTGAGGGAACAGCCACAGCTCTTCTCAAGGGGAAGGCAAAGAAGCCCTAACAGGCTGGGGCTGGCCGAACAGAAAACATAAAAAACCCAAAGCAGTATGGTTCAGCCATCAGTGTGAATCAGCATCTAATTTACACATTTCCATGACAGGCTGTCGGGCCGTAGTGAAGATGAGACGTATTGACAGGCGTCGGTCACAGGAATGTGTGGTGAAGCTGTAGGTGAAAGGTTCTGTGAAGGACAGAGTCTGTGAGGCGGCACAGTTACTCTGGACTCTTGGTCCTGTCTAGACGCCCCTTAAACCCCCACCACTGGATGTCTGCTGGTACCGATTTAGGTTGTTTTCAGACATCTGGGTCGGCCATTTATAGACACTGTCCTTCTTTCTGAATCCTCAACAGTGAGGCAGGATTACTGATGGCAGCCGGCACGCTGACCTTAACACCCCGGGAAAGTTGGGAAAATGGGCCAGTTAAGGTGACTCTTGCTCATTTCTGGCTCATAATAGATCTGCTGTCTGTGTATCAATAATGAATGACTGCATGAATGAATGACTAATTTTGACAAAGTTGACTACAGTTGCTAACAATGTCATTAAGCAGTCCTACAATGTAAATGTGGCTAAATGGGAGGACTGGGAGGACGTCCAGTGGGCTGCTGGGCTTTATGGGCCACAGGGGCTTGGCTTTCAATTGGCTTTCATGTGTACCATGTGACTATAAAGGGCCAATCACACGGGCTGATCCCTGGCTACTGCAGCATTCAAAGGAGACGTATCATGTATTTTCCAGGCACAGAGTGCCATTATATTATATCGCTATCAAGTAACTATGTTAACTTCAATTATTGTAAAACTATATATAAAAAATATGACAGAGGAAAAATTACAAACTAATGTAAACTCAGTTTTCAGGAGGTCATCACAACATGGTTTTATACCATCATTTTGCTGAGAAATGGCTCCTATAAGGAGCTCAGCTGATGGGCAGGTTTACCTGGTGTTTGTTAGTTGCTGCTGGCTAGTTTGAAGGAACTGAGTGGGGGAGGCACGGGGTAGAAGTGCTCTGAAATGTAATTTGATATTGCAATAATGTTGTGCTATTGGGATTCTTTCAATCAATATTTTACAAAACTGAATAGGTGGCAAAATTACATTTTCATGATGAACTTAGTGAGGTCTGAGATGGACCAGGTGGGGGCGCCAAAAAGGCTAAACCAAAAAATGTCAATCATGGGGAATAATTGGATTAATAAAGCTCAATGTTGAGCTTTTTTCTTCTTCACTATATCTAAACATGTCTGAGCACAAAGCCATCAATTTCAACTAGATTGGCAAATTGAGTTTTCCAATGTTTATGTTGGACTACATTTACTTTTTTTTTATTTTGTGCATTTCTTTATGTGACACCTTTTTGTACAATGTCTATCCTACTTTATGAGTTTAAGAACCTGAAAAAGTCCAAACTAGTTTGTTTGTATTTTTTATGAAATAAAATAAATGCATGCAAATATAAACAGTTTCAACAGCTCAGGGTTGGATTGAAATGACATCTTGGACAAAAATAACAGAGATTCTTCACTTCATTACCAGAGGACAATTAATTCAAATAAAATTCAAATAAAAAAATACTTCATTGATCCCAAAGGGAAATTAAATGTTGTTGTAACTCATTATTTCAAATTCTTCAAAGACTTATAGTGATGTCAGGAAGTATGTCTTCCTCCCTGACATCCTGAGTTAATAGCATCAAGTCTTTGACTTAGCAGCTTATTTTTTAGAGGTTCCGATCCAAAGACGACAGACAAACAGAACAGTTACAATAAAGAAAGGAAAAAAAAGGAAAAAAAACCCTGCTTGGTATTCCATGGACATTCAGTACTTCCTGACAATTGAATTAGGTTTTTTATAAGGCTTTTGAATGATGCAAAATACAACTTATGAGGGCTCCAAATCTTCTAGCTGATATCATGTGACGTTGCTTTATTATTTAAACAAAAAGTTATTTTCCTCAAAATGCCATCTGTTTTATAAAGTCCATCAATTCTAAAAGCCCCAAACATTACGCTCCCACCCTCCTACTTCAAATGATATGTTGTCTCCAGGCTTGCATGCCTCTTCCTTTTTCTCCCAGATGCAACAAAGGTCACTATGGAGATCAATGTTATATTCAAACCACAGAACAGAAAACTTAAATATTTGTCCCTGAGTTTATTTACAAACTGTAATCTGGCCTTTTATGTTGTTTTTTAAGTAGAGACTTCTTGCTCCCCCGAGTAAAGACCTTGTCATGTGGAGGAATCTACTTTGTCTGATTGATAACACAAATGAATCTCTATTTACTGCATGACAAGCACAGTGCAGTTCTTTGTTCTGACAGTATGACCTTAAGAAAGGCTGCTTTCCAGTAAGCTAACAATGCTCTGACACTGAGGTCTAGCACACTGTTTTGCATTCTGACCTCTGAGTGAAAGTAATGCACTTAAATAATGCAGCACCATCACCCTCATCATTCACAAGGGAGCATTTAAATAGAACTTAGTAAAGCAAAATGTGTTAGTTTACTGTAGCTACCAGGCTACCCGCTAGCTACCCCACTAAAAAAAGTGAAAGTAGCAATAGGAAAAATGAGTTGTGCTTCTACACTGAACAATGTACTTGTACAGTATTGTGACATGTAAGCTAACACAATTTTAACAGTATTATTGAAACAAACGGATGTAATATGTTCTTCTGTGTACAAATGCAGCAGTGGATGATCTTATAACACCATCTCATTTCAACCAGCATCTGCTTTTCTAACCATTTAACAAGTCTGGAAACATTCAGGTGTCACATCTGATATGCAAACGTGCTAATTTCTAAATAAAACTTACTTTTATGTGTTCAAGCATAAATACAGGGGAAATAAAATAAATCTTAATGGAAAAACAATTGTATTTGGAACATTTACCAAAAAATGTAATGTTTTGAACCATAATAAAAACCCCTGAATGTATCCTTAAAGCTTCCTCAGAGTATCCCTGGAGCCAGGAGTCAACTCACCAGACTTGAACGCAAACAGTTATGCATTGCTGTTTTCGAAAGGATGACTCCGTCTCTTTAATGGAGCTGTGTGGTGTTGGGGACTAAGCCTAATTATGGTGTCCTTTGCCTTGATTCTGTAAAAAGGACATCCAAGTTGGTTTACTCCCTGTCTACATGTCCTGCTAAGCAAGAAGTGAGCGACTGCCAGCACCAGGCTGTCCAAACCCACCTTCCATGATGTCCTTCCTGTTACACACAAGGTGAGGGGGAAGCAGATCCAGCTCAGCTAACACTCCATCCATGAGCAATACAACAGAATCAACAAGGTCTGTTACTCTATGGACATGTGCTATAAACACATCTGGCTAAAGTATCCAATCCAACCTTTCAAAATAGAACAATACATAATAATCTTGCTATATTCTCTTCGCTGTGAGGACACAATACTATAGTAAGTGTTGTCTAGAGTGTCTTTAGTACTCCACTCCTCCAAACTTGTAAAGCAGGTCCTATTGTGTCGTTTCGTCCTGTGGTTCTTGTTACAGCGCCACCACAGGCAAAGAAGTGAACAGGTTTTTTGATTTGTCTCACAATCAGTGTGAAAGTGAACTGGAGAAGAAAGTCCAACAAATGTCATTTTGGTCCTCAATCAAACCAGGTGTATCAGGTGTGAAAACACCAGTAAACTCATCCACTTCCAACCACAGCAGAGGTACACAGTTGTATAACAGTCAACTTGTTTAAAGCAGAATTGCTATTATTTTATTCTGAGTACTGCTGGTATAATGTGTGAGTAAGGACGTTGTAGTTAGAAGAGTTCTAAGAACAGAACATTGGTAGTAAAACGGCTGAATCGGCAGATAATGGTAAAGTTCTAAATATTTACATAGTGTCTGTCACCCTGTTGACTTCAATGACAAAAAGCAGAAGTTAATGCTTTGAGGGACATTTTAATCCTGTGTGAGTGAATGTGGAACAACTTGGAGACTTATCCTACTCCCAATGCAGATGCAACGGATCTATAATAATTGTATTTTATTTGTGAAAATGAAAAACAAATGAACAAAAAAAAAAAAACATCCAGGCATTGCTTGGGGTCTAAACTACACAGATCATGTTTAACATCGGGAAAATACAGACGTTTTTCTTTTCCATACGTAAATGATTACCAGAAACTGCAGTACTGTTAATGAAAGGAACTACCAGCAGCATGTGTGGCGTATTTCCAAAGGAGGCTCAGCTGATGCTCAGGAGTTTTCCTATTAAAAATGGAGCACTTTTCATATATTCAGTTTATTTTGTCAGCCTTTGCTGAAATAACCAATTTGGACTGTCTCAGTGCACATGGTAAAGCTGCTGTCTTCATAGAGGGATCTGGGCTTTGATTTCACTGTCAACTCTTCTTAATTCATTTTCACAAAACAAGTGGCAATTTAGGTTTTTGCATGCTTGAGATTGTAATGCTTTCATCTCCCTCCTTTTGCATTACTCCATCTTCTTCTACGTTCATGTCTTAATAACAAACATTTGAAAACTGCAAATCCAAATATTTCTCTTCTGTTCTGCTGAGACTTCAGAAGTGTCTTGATGTCTTAAAATTGAAGCTACAATGCAAAGACCTGTGTGTGCCCCAAATTGTTGAAAAAGGCTTTCGTGAAAACTGAAATGAGCCGTGCTGCTGCTGCTGCCGTGACGCTGGTTGTCCAGGACAGGCCGTCTGCAGCGTCTTCCGCTGCGATGGAGGAAACCTCAACTGCTTGTCTCACCGGCGGCGTTCATAAAACCCTCTGCCCCTATGGGGAGGCCTTTAAAAACACGCTGCTTCCAAACAGAAGCACCCGCTGGCTGAAATGCCAGACTCACTATGTTGAAGAGATAGATTTGAGTAATGATCCAGAAACAGTCTGTCACACACAGAGAGAATGGGGAGGAAGGGGATTAGGACCCTGAGCTTCATGGCTGTTATAATAGGAGGACGAGGAGGAGGAGGTGCTTCTCAATCCCCTTTAGTAGCCGTCACATATGGCATCACTTAGCTTTATAGCAGGTACAATATTTTTCCATAAACATTGAGAAGCTTGTCATTACACCCTCATGACCTTCAATGAGATACTATGTTTAATACATAGACTTTGAATTTGACTCGGCCCCCCCGTCTTTTGGAGCGTGTGAACGTTTGCCTGAATGCAGCCTGATGCTCTTTGGGATCCTCTGGACTGGAGAAAGTGCTACACAAGTTCAGGACATTTAGGCTGCGTTCACACTGCAAACTGAAGTGACCCAATTCTGATATTTTATTTTTTTGTGCAGTAATGTGACCTGTATCTGTGTTGGTCATGACAGTCTGAGCAACACAGATCCGACCTTTTTCGAATGCGACCCAGGCTGCTTGGATATCCAATATGTATCTGATTAAAATGTGACCTAACGTCCAGGTCGGATCCAACCGACTCAAACGTCTTTGATACTTGATCAAGGAAGAAAGACAACAACCATGGCGGACGATCAAGTCGTTAATGTGACGGCTCCAGTCGGATAACAATTTCAAAATCCTAAAATATGTTCCACCTGTGGGGATTAGGGATTTTGTATAGCTTGTGTGTTACTTTCAGTCTTGTGTCCTGTTTTTTCCCACTTAATTGATTATTGATTGTACCTGGCTGTGCCTCATTTCATGATTATGTCTGCTTGTATTTAGTCTTTCGTCTTGTGCTTTGTTGTTGTTATTGGTGTGAGGCTCTAATGGAAACCTTGAGTTTTTTCCTGTCATACTATGATTGTGTCTGATCGTGATCCCAGTTGTGAGATTTCATCCTCTCCGTTAATCTGAGTCGCTCTATTGCTTTTCAACGCCAAACTAAATATGTAGTTAATTAAATATGTAACTTGATCCTAAACATTTACTTGGGAACTGAAGAATTAGATTCCAAACTAAATATTTAGCTTCATTTGGGCACAAAATATATTAAGGTTGCAAATTTAATATTTTGTTTGGAATCATGTATAAATAATCATGTATAAATAACTATGGTGAAAATTCGACTTTGAAAAGTGAGCACCCATTTTTTTCCACTATCTCTAAATAAACCAAAACTATTGCTGCTAATTTTTCGGTGCAGCCTTACAAACCGCCACTGCATTTAAATGCCAGCATGTTCTGGGAGAAAACATTTTCACCTTCAACAATGAAACGGGATGGCAGCAAACAGAGCAACCTTTCATTGACTCTCCATAGCACAATACGTTTATCCATAGAAGTCCCACGCTGCACTGGGACAAATGAAACGTTTAGACGGTGGCTTCAAAGACTCCATTTTGCTGTGGTGAAACATTAAAGAAATTTATGTCTTCAATATTTTTCTTTAGTGGAAGAGAAAACAATTCCACTGCAGCTCTTCTGCCATGAATAGGAGCTGCAGCTACAACTTGTTCCAAACGGTCGATACGATAATGAGGATTTTCTTTGGTCTTCGTCAGCATTCTTTCAGTAGAATTTATTGGCCTCATTGCTGCTTTCTAAATGTGTTTAGTATGTGTTGATGGGCCCTTTCTCCACAGTTAAAGGTCTGAATCTGCCAGTGTCCTTGAACAAACATCGTTTGCAGCTTCAGAGTCTCCCTGATGCTCCAAATCAAAATGTATATTCTCTATGCTTTGATTTTTTTTTCATATAATTTATGTTCAAAGATTTTCCAGCATTGGTGTAAAGTGTCAAGGGCATTCATAATAACTGTTGGGGGTTTTAACATTACTGCCCTGCTGGTGGCCAGGCAGTGAATAATGATAAGGCTCTGTGCTGTGTGGACTCTGTGTCTGGTCCAACTGCTGTATGGCTGACCTTCAGATCAGGCCTGGACTCATCTGAAGGTCAGCATGCATGAGAAGCCAGTCTGGACTAAAGAACTGCTCTGAGCCGTCCTGATGAGGACATTTTGTCTGCAGTCGTCGTAGAGTCCACACCTCTATGCTGGAAACTTTGGTTTGCGTTTGGGAGAGGAAGGGCTCTGGTTTAGAGTTTTGCTTGGATAATAAAATAAACTTTAGAAAATTAGCAACACTCTCAGTTACCTTTTATTCTAGTATTATTTTCTGTTTGTTCGTCCAATAATCAGTTTCTACACCTGGAGCTTTGGCCCCAGTGTCCAGCAATCTCACCAGTCACAGGGCATCTAAAGCTGCAGTACGTAACTTTTATTGAAAAAATATACCATCTGAAGAAATGCTCTGCTCCAGACCAAAAACAACCAATCAGAGCCAACAGGAGGGTCTTAGTGCCTTCAATCAAACCAACGTACTTGCTGCTAAATGCACTAATGGTGGCGAAACAACTTACCATTGCAGGAAAACCATTTATCCGCCATCCTCAGTAGCTAGGGTAACTAGCATTAGCATTCACAACAGGCTAGCTGCAGCCTTGAAAGAGAGCAAGGAGGTTATGGGAAGGGGGAAATAAGCAGCTCCAACAGAGGGTGATTGACAGCGCTACGGCCCGCCTCCTTGCTCTGACTGGTTGTTTCTAGTTAAAACTGGGAGAAGGCAGAGGAGTTCCATTTTTTTCAGATTATCTGTCACATCAAGGTGACAGTTTCAAGTTGTTCTTTATAAAAGTTACATACTGCAGCATTAAATATTTAAACAGCTTGCTAAACTGTACTTGTATGATGCTGTAAATGTGTCATGTTGTCCAACTGGTTTTAAAACTGCAGTGTAGAACTGAACCTGACGGCCCAATCTTTTCTGTCACCAATCGTATTGATACTTTTCGAGGATGTTGGATTTAACAGTCTGCATCTCTTCGCACTTTGACCCAACTTTGCAGCCTTCTCCCTCTTCCTCTAACTTTTCCTCGGTGTTTCTCTTCACTCCACCACCCCCACCTCATCTTCCTGCTCAGTCCGCTTGCTGCAAAGTCAAGAGAGCCAGTTACAGTTGAGATAAAACCCCAAACCACCATCTGTCCTTCTCTCATTAAAGTTGAGCATATGTTAATGCAGCCTCTCTGCAGCCTTCGCATGCTGCTGGTAAGTCAAGGACAAAATTGAATTGCTTCAGGAGATTGCATCTTCCCCGTATGCTTTGGCAGTTTGGCTACACTACAGTATCTTCTCTAATGTCTCCATTTGCTTTTGATTTTCTTCCCCTGTTACAGCAAGATACGTTTGATTATTAGAGAAATAAAAAAACATCCTTAACCCAGTTCCTTATCCTACTGATGTACGTTTGTCTATTCTCCGGATCACTTGTGTGCTCCAGGTTGATATCCCACATTTACCAATTGTTTATCCACTATAATACTTGGTAGGACTACTTCAAGTCAGCCAGTGATTATACTTCTTAAGCTCAAGAATGCAAAACATATGCATCACTATTGAGAAAAAAGTTCAGTAGCTCAACATGATGTTAAAATAAAAATACATTAATTCAATTAAAACAGTTTATTCATCTCAAAGGGAAATCTAATGAAATTCATGTTATGCATTTTTTAATAAGTTGTTGTGATGGATGTGGGTAGGGTAAGGATCTCCTGTACCAGTCTGTATTACAGCATACCTGAAGAAGCTTCTGACTGTAGAAACTCTGTTGTAGAACAGTCTCATAATGCTACAGTATTTTGACGCTGTTGCAATGTTTTTGACTGCTTTCTTAGCAGTCAAAAACCATTTATGTGAATAAATGTTTTTTATTCACAGTTTGAAGCATCACATTAGAAATGATGAATGGAAACGGCAACATTCAAAATAACTTTCTCAATTTCATCCAAGGTGTTTGCTGAATAAGTTCTGACGTAGTGAACGTTGGTATCACATGACTGATCAGCTGATTTTATTAGAATTGTGTTATATTTCTCTTCGTCTCTGGACAAAATACAGCATTGCCAATACCAGTTGACATGACAGAATAATTACAACTTATCCAATAGCAACATATTCCTAGAAATGTCTGTCAATTTGTCTGAAAGGTGTGGTCTCTACTACCTAGCAACCTCTACTTCCTATTTATTACATCATGTGTAGAGTCAACTTCTGGTGTCGTCTTATATTTGATGAATCTCTGACAAATATTGATAAAATACGAACTGTTCCTTTTCATGTGAAATTCTGCTGCAACCTAAAGAGTAAATGTGAAGCACATTAGGAGATAAAAACTTCACACTACAAAGCCAACACAACTCTACGTCTTCTTGGTTTTATAACAATTAATATTTTCCAATGCCGTTTGGTCAATAACGTCTTTAAAAGTACATGGAGCCTTGATTGTAAGTATTTTTCTTAAACTTCAAACTGGTTTTACAGAGCTTTCCTGCAGCTAGGATTTACAGCTCAACACACACACACACACACACACACACACACACCTACACACACACACACACACACACACACACACACACACACACACACACACACACACACACACACACACACACACACACAATTTGAGAGGAGTGGACACAAGCACAGAGATGATCCAGTCAATGACATGAGACCATCTGCCTTCCAGTCACATTTTTCACTTTCTCTAAACCTTCATGCTGGTTTTCAGCTGGGTTTTTAAAACATAAATGTCTATTGTCTATAAATAAATAAATAAAATATAGTGTTGGTGTGTGAAGCATATAACGTGTATTTCACTGGAATGTGAATTCTGCTCCTGGAAGGTAATTTTAAAATGGAAAACAGAGCAGGGGGAGGTGACAGAGTGATTAACCCCTTAATAAGCCCATCTGTGCACACGGTTCATGTAATATATCTCTGTTGAGGAATCAGGCCTTTTGAGTACCTGAGTAGCTCATGGAATATTTAAACATTTAATGTAGTGTCCCTTCTTGCCAAAAGCTGAATTTAGGCAAAAAGCAACTATTTTAGGAAGGTGGTGATATTTTGGCTTTTATCCAATACCAAATCAATAAAAGGCCAGTATCACTTTATATGATTCAAGTTTGATAAATCATCAAACTTCTCATCGTCGGATGTTTTAATCTATTTGTCTATTTAGTTTGTTAAAACCAACAACAGAATTTGGATAAATGTTTACAAAACACTTAGTGTAAGTGTTCATGAACAGTATATTTACATCTAATGTTCCATTGAGCTGTATGTCCAAACTTACTCTTTTGCACCTAATAGATTTTATAAAAGTTCCATTAAAGTTGTTAGAAAATACATTTGTTTAAATTTAACTATCATACGAGCCATGAAATATGTACTATCTGCAGGATGCAACTGACGATTATTTCCACACAGAAAGAAAGAAATGTAAAAACTGAGGATAAATGATTGTGAGAGAAACAATAGAGAAGAACATGAAGGATTATTTAGCCCGTCCTGGACGTCAGGTCATGAGGTCTGTGTAGTTCATACAAAGAAGAAAAAAAGAAAAGAATCAGATCTGATGTATTTTTTATTGTTGTTTTCTTTTGTGAATTACGTGGAAAAGACGGTAAAGGAGACGAGACTTAAGACCATTAAAAATGATTTAGCCCCTCCTGGAATTCAGCTTGCGAGGTTTGTGTAAATATGTTTATTTTCTGTATTTAATCATTGTTAACTGTCACATGTAAAGTATAAGATTCTGTTTTGATATATTTTTTTCTTTTCATAGTTTCCTTTAATGAGCAGTTCTAAGGGCTTGTCAAAACCAGAATAGATCTTGTTTTTCTACATCGTATGTAAATCCTTCAGGGTGCTAAAGCCCACACAAGGTTGCAACAATTCATGGTGTTTATCATGATGATTTGATTATTGACATCATCGTTGACTAATTTAGTCATCAATTAACTGTTAATGAGAGTATACAGGCTCAAAAAAGGCCATTTGCTAAAATAGTAACACACCCAGAACTTTGACTACACCAAAACGGTACAAAAAAACAAACAAAAAAACGATTTTGCAACTTAGCTACATCTTGTTCAAATTCCACATAAAAATAAAAGAAAAATTATATTAAGTACCTCTTGCTACCTTGTTAAGAATCAACAAGTTTCCACACATTGATGTTAGAATGAATTAGTTTTAGCTGCAGACGCATCCGTTGCTACAAATGAGCAAGCTTTCACTAAAGAAATGTTTTTAATTTGGTAATAAAATCTTGATTTTTTATTTTAGAAAAGAATTAAATATTTCTTTCTATTTTAAATATTGTATAACATAAACTTGCAGAGGTTAAATGAAAAATCAGCAGATTGCTGCATTTTAAAAAAAGAATCCAAACAATCGATTAATCGTCCGAATAATCCATTACTAAAATAACCATTATTGTGCAACATTACCGTTTGGTTACTGAGGTAGTAATCATCACTATTTCACCTTTAACTTTTGCTGATACATGAATGGGATTGAACAAGCTGTGAGCCATTCCGACACATAAACCAGCTCAGAGTCGTACTGCTGCCCTCATCCTACATTTACAGCTACTTCTACCCCCACAGAGCATTAACTACTCATTAAATTTCATCTTTACAGAACTGGGACATACATGATAACAGTTAAAAGCACATTTCTACTTGCTCAAAGGTGAACAGGATTCCTGAGGGCTCCATAAAATTAACAACAGCGATGGTAAAATGCAGCCTTTTGTACCTTTTATAGCTCTGCACATTTGCAGGTTGGAAGAGTAATATGTAGGGAGCCGAGCAGTTCTGCTTTTTTACTTGATAAATACACTTGTCACTAGTAAAATGATGCTGTTCGCGAAGCTATTGATTTTTGCTTCTTGGCCCCACAAGCCCCTTTGCTCTAAAATCGGGGCAGCGGAACAAAAAGCCAGAGAAACCGAAACAGGATCGTCTCAGAGGAAAACGGTACGGTAATAAAACGAGGCAAACAAACTAAAACCAAGACTTCCACATGGCGAAAGGACAAAGTAGGCGTGTGGTGTGGCGCAGCACATCAGCTCATGCTCAGACTTTTACATGGCTGGTTGAAAAAGCTGCTCCGGCTTCGCTCACGTTGTGACAAAGCCTTTTCCTCGTCCTGCTGTGATAATGCAGGCGCCCGTGTAATGATGTGGAGCAGAAAAGGAGACCCCAAGGTGAGGAAGGGGAAAGCCCATGTATCACAGCACAGCCTCCATCTTCACACTCATTCACAGGCCATCAGGCCCCAGTAAAAAATAAATGGCTGCTCTTCACAGTTCAGTGGAGGGAAACGGGCCAGTTGTTTGAAGCTGAAGCTCATCTGGTTATCCAAAACAGTCGTGCACACACACATTTAACAAAGATCACACAGATTTGTTTATCTTGATTCCTTGTTAGGAATCTGTTTCTGATTCGCTGAGAACACAGTTCAAGCTTTATTCACTACCTTTCAGCAGGAAATGCTGGATGTATGGATTTTCTGGTGCGGCCACTTCTGGACCTCCTGATCACGCTTCCACTTTGTTCATTGCAGTTAAAGCTCCATGGACCTTCTGCTTAGTCAATATTTTACAGTGCAAAGTTCCCTTTCTCAAGGTTAGTTTATTTATATGAATTTTTGACCTCTGCACACAGTCTAAAAAGTTAATCCAGTTTATGTCACATGATTTATTTTTAGCTTTCCGTCTCCACAAGAAAACTAATTGAAAGAAAAACTCGTGTTTTCAGCTATTTCTGTTGAACTCTTATTTTATTTCATGTACCTCTGTTTTATTTGATTTTGGTTTCTTCTTTTAACTCATTTCTTTCCTCCTCTTTGCTCCTGGCACAACCCATCTCAGTATCCATATTTTTCCCCCGGTAACAATATGTCTGGACCCCTAAAGTGATTAGTGCGCTATTTGTGATGTAAAATGAACAATTTGAGTTCTGAGCGTAAATCCTCAACAGTTCAACATAAATACTCTGACTTGTACTATGGTATGTTAAATTTATTTATTTATTATTTTAGTCTTTTAACCTTTTATCACACGTTTGTTACATGCTACCAACTCAATATTTGGCAGAGATAATCATTCACAGTAACATGTCCTGATGCTGTCAGTCGTTTCGTTGGCAAATGCTGGTAATCTGTCTCATTGCTTTTACCATTTCTATAAATCTCTGTCATTTGAAAATTGGATTTTAATTTGGTTAGCTTTGATAATAAAATTTGTTTGATCATCAAAATAAACTGAGTGAAGAAATATATTATCACAACAACATGTAATGTGTAATTAGTATTAAGCAAATTTCTCTTGAAAAAGTTCACATTTTCTTCTTGATGCGTTGTTGTCAGCCTTCAGTACATGAGGTGTGTGAAGTAAACCAATAAAGGCTGGTTACACAGCACCGTGTTCATTTTTTCCCTTCTCATTTTGTTTCTGAATCACACTGCGCACGGCTCCAGAAATAGTCCAAGCTCCAAGCCTGCGCTGCTGCTCCTGCCTGCATATAAATCACTTACTTACAGACCATGTTTGGTGTAAAACACATTAAACATTCGCTGTTTTTGACATATCATTTTATGAAACAAAGTGCCACAAAGCATGAGGCGTTTCCACAAGGCGTGGATGTCATTTGGATGAAAAGCTTTTCTGTGTGGTGGTTTTCAAGGTAAGTGGGACACATTCATATTTCCCTTCTGAAATATATATAAAGTGATGTAGCTTCCAAGTTGGGGATGAAAACACTGTAAGAGCCCAGGGGCTTTGAGAAATCTCCAGCTCACAGGAGTAGGAGGATGCCAAAACTGTATAACTCATCCTGATTGGAAGAGATGTTGCATAAATATTAAATAAACATGAATGCAGAGAATTGTGTCTTAGTGGTTGGTGAGCGGTTGGTACAGCCGAGTTAGTTCGGCACAGCCTAGTGTCAGTTCATAAAGCAGTGTGTGAGATTTGTAGTAATTTTGATCCAAAAATGTGACCATCCATCCATCCATGCATCCATCCATCCATCCATCCATCCATCCATCCATCCATCCAGCCGTGGGCACATTGCAAATACACAAACTCTTACCAAGTATTTTTGGTCTAGTTTCTAGTGGAAATATCTTGGCACCCTTGAAATAAGACAAAACTAACTTACAAGGGACTTTTTAGCAAGAAATTGGAGCCTGTTTTAAGTAAATCATTTTCCTGGTCTTCCTTCCGGTGGAACGTACCTGGAACATCTCACCAGGTGTTATGAGACAACTCAACTGGCTCCTCTTCATATGAAGGAGCAGCAATTCTACTCTGAGTCCCTCCTGGATGACTGAGCTTCTTACTTTATCTTTATGGGGAGAGCCCAGACACCAGATGGAGAAAACTCGTTTTGGCCACTTGTGTCTGTGACCTTGTTCTTTCAGTCATGACCCAAAGCTCATGACCATAGATGAGGGTAGAAACTTAGATTGACTGGTAAATCAAGAGCTTTGCTTCTTGACCCGGCTCTCTCTTCGCCATGACAGACTGTTAAGCGCCCGCTTCATAGCCGACGCTGCACCGATCTGCCTGTTGGTCTCCCGCTCCATTTTCCCCTTATTTATAAAAATTTATATCATAAAAAAAACATGATGAAATTTGACTGAATGTTTTGGGCTACTCTGTGCTTCCACTGTTTTGCCTTGCACTGAATTGCGACAAAGTGCTAAAAAGAAACAAAATTCTCTGCTGAGGCATCTAAAGACCATAGGAAATGCTGTTAACTACCGGCTTTGCAGAAACTGTGCAAACACACCTTTTCACCCAAAAAAGAAACACAGACTTTGAAGAAGTTTCTCGGGATCTCAAGAAAGCAAATCAGGATCTCGGGAAAGTCAGGTTTGCATCTTTTTGTTTTCCTCCATGTCCCCTTAGGTTCTCCGTATCGGAGTGTTCAACGTGTGTGAAAAAAGTAGGCTTATTACAGAAATTGTGGCGCTTGTTTTAGATGACAGAATTAACCATAGTTCCTTACTGTATTGTAGTTGTAAAGAACCGTGTGATCTGTCCAGGTTGTGTTCTGCTTCTCGACCAATGACCAATGGAGATGGACACCAGGTCACCCTGCAGGAGTAAGTGGGTGTAGATGGATGGATTCATATCCATGACCAACCTTGATGTTTTAAGTATTTTAGGCAAATGTTTTCTTGTTCTGTTTTGTGTATGTATGCCTGTGATTTTCATTTTATTTGGATGTTTACATATTTTAATTGTCTCTACTGTCTGCAACACAAATCTACCTAAGGGTATTACTTACATTACCTTTTATTTAAAGAACTATAATCTTAAATCAATAAGTTAAAACTACAGAGACACATTGTGGCAGCCATAAACAATATCAAAATATGCTTCTGTGAATAGAACATCAAAAACATTAAACCTTTCAGGAAGACACAAAAAGACTTAACATTAATGTGACAAAGTTAATGACCATATTGGAAAAGATTCAATTAACTGAGTTATGTGAACAGTGACAAAGGGGGGTGAAGCTGAAACGGTAACAGTCATGCTGATCATGCTCGGTACTGTATTATTCTAATCCCTGCAGACAGAGGAGAAGACAGATTTGTTTCTGTGCCGGATCAATGGCTGAGTCTCCAGTGGCACTTTCTCTTTCATATATCTCCGCCACTTTGATTCCATTGTTGGAACAGAATGGAGGCGTTGCCATGTGAATGCTGGGGCTCAGCAACTCCAGCGCTCATCCATCTGTGCTGCACTTCTTCAGTCGTCTCCTTTTATACGAATGGTTAATGACATGAAACTGCCGTCTGGCTGTCACAGCACAACATGTGAATCTAATCATGTCTCTTAGAAGTTGAAGTTATTATATTGACCATGCTTTACTACTACACACAGTAAGAGTCTTTAAGTCTTTTTCTTTTTCTAAAGTGCAGCACAGGGAAAAGGTCAACTTAAACTTTATGCTCACAATGCCTTTCCCTCTGTTATGTCGTGCTATCAATCAAGGTCAAGGTCAATTTTATTTTTAATGCACGATTCAAACAGCACAGGCTGCACAAAGTGCTTTACAATAAAAAAAGAAACACTAAAAGGCATCAAAAGCCAAGCATTAATGACATTAAACATTAAAAGGCTGAAAAGGAAAGGAGAAAGGCACAACACAGAGAACATTTGGGTCAATCTGTACTAAAACCCAGATCATAAAAGTGAGTCAATCAACCTAATTGACGCACTGCTCAATGTACTAACAGAAGAGAAACGACTTATTGTTACCGGATAACTGTTTATCCATCATCATTGGTGGCCATGCTAGCTAGCTCATGGCAGGCTTTGTTGTGATGAATTAGCTGTAATGTATCAGAGAGCAATGGGGAAGGTCTGAGCAGCTTGTACATAAGGGTGATTGCTAAGACCCTCCTCTAGAATCTGATTGGTTGTGTGACAGATCTTTTATAAAACTCAAAGAAGTAGATTTTACATAACATCCCCTTACAAACTGCGTCAGTGTTAATTTAATATGAACAAAAAACAAAAAATAGATTGTTCTGTATTACTAAAAGAAAAGCAGTTGAATAGTTTCAGGTTGTTCTTCCATCCTGTGACATGGACCCATTTCAGGACCTTCCAAGTAAAGTAGAATCTCCCATATGTCTGACGCCAAACAGGATCCACCTGTAAACTTCCTATCCATGCTAATTCCAAGCAGTAACCTCCCATGAAAGAGCCATTGCATTTCCCTTTAATGACAACATGGAATTATTGTAATGATGTGTGGGCTCATCACTACACATTATGGAAGCGCTACCTGCCAGCTGTCCCCCACACAGTGAAGGTCATTACAAGTGCAGGATTAATCCTCATCATCCACAGGGGCTCCAGCAGACAGCCTTCCTATCCTAAACCACAAGATGTCTGTTTTTCTTCATTAGCTTTTGGATAACAGAATTTTTTTCTCTCTCACACACAACACAAAATAAAGCCCGACACCCTGCCTTGAGGAGCCATGATGGCTTTGTTTTCCATTGCCAGAAGTCATGTCTAGAAGAGTCCGGTTTACTTTGAAAAGAAATGACAAAAAAGCTTTGAGCTTCACAGTAAATAAACCGAGATGACACTGACGTTTTTATCTCGCCACAGACCACCAGGACACCTGTGGCTAAAATCATCCTGCCAATTCACTTACTAGGAATTTCATCCTGACCAACAAACCATGAAAGACTTTGTTTGGTGGAAATCCCCCGCAGTGGCACATCTGAGCAGCAGGGCAGTCGGTCTTCAAGAGATGAAATAGCTGACAGCATTTGGTCTCTGAAAAAAGTTTTTGATTTATTCCTTGCCATCAACAGAGGTTATTTGAGAATTTAAATCATTTCAAAATGTATTCCACTGTAAAAACCCCAGCAGGCATACAAGCACTGTGGAAAAAGTATTTTTCAAAGATCAATCTCTTTTTGATATCAGACAAAGATAACTTAACACTGTTTTTAATTGATGATTTTCTCTGTATATTTTGGAAGGAAAAACAATAAATGAACATGGTCTGATGTGGAAAAAGTAACTTAGACTTTTAACTAAACATTGCCAAATTTAGGTAGAAACTAAAGACTTGAAGAAAAATCTCCATATAGGAGTAGTTTCCTACATCGTTCCTTTTACTTTTGAGTTTACACTGAAATATCACTACTTTTATTTGAGTGAAATTTCTGAATATTTTACCCACTTTGACTAAAGGGAGAACAAACATATTTTGACCTAAAGTGCAGCCAATGCACAGTTTATTAAAATTATAAAATGCTGTATACAGCAAGCATAACTTAAAAGAACCTTGTCAAACTGTCTCTTTAGAAAGCTCCTGCTCTTTCTGACTCCGCCTTCTTTCTGACTCCACCTTCTTTCTGACTCCACCTTCTTTCTGACTCCACCTTCTTTCTGACTCCGCTTTCATCTTGATACCACCTTCTTTCAGACACCACCTTCAGACCCTCATCACAACATTTAGCAGCATTGGGATGAGAAGTAGTTTGTATAATAACCTCAGCAGATGCTCAGTTCCAATGAGCCACTGCTGGCTCTAAGGATTTTAGGATTACTGAGGTTAAAATCCTAAAATTTTAACCTCAGTAATTGATGTGGGAAAACATCAAACACCAAACTAAATACAATATCCAAAGCAATTAAACGTAACTACAACATATACAGTATAACAGCTAAACGGAGTAAGCAAAGCAGTAGTAAAGAGCAGATGAAGTTGAGAGCTTTTTTGGCTACTCAAAATTTCAACATGACATGCAGATGTGTAGGAATAACCAAAAAGAACATGAATCCAGTCTTTATAATGAGCCAAGAAGCAAAGCTGATGAGATGAAGGTTCTCTGTTACTTATGAGGGACTCCACTTCCAGTCCTCCACACTGGCTGTTCTTGTAGTAAATACTGGTGAGTTATATGGTTGAAGAAGAAGATGAATGAGTGCATAAAAAGGGAAAGTCTTGCATTAGCAGATGGGTAATGGATCTGAGCTGCCCACTTGGTGCCGGCACATATATCACCCCACGTCGCTCTGTCTGTGTAAAAAGCACAGATAAATAAATTAACAAAAGCCATTAACGTGATTTGACTTTAGAATAAAAAGGCAAAGTTCAGAGTTGTAAAGAGGGGTTTTGAGAGGTACATGTTAATAGTTACTGTCTGATCTGCTGTTAAAGATCAATTTATGTCTTTACCCCAGTTTGTGATGTGAGCAATCAAAAAACGAGTCATAATTGCCCTGCTAGTGGGGAGTAGTGTCCAAGGTTGGCATATCTCGCAAATATATTTCACCATCTG
Source organism: Micropoecilia bifurca (assembly GCA_903067075.1). Taxonomy (NCBI): domain Eukaryota; kingdom Metazoa; phylum Chordata; class Actinopteri; order Cyprinodontiformes; family Poeciliidae; genus Micropoecilia; species Micropoecilia bifurca. Next base: position 1,552 of record CAEGAF010107477.1, on the reverse strand, counting down.
ACTGAACTGAACACACAAATGCAAAGCAGAAATGAAAACTTCCTTACAAGCACAGATAAAATAAATTGATTCCTTTTGAAAGTAAATCTCAGGTAACATGTCCAAAGGGGCAACGTGGAGATGTTTCCACTCACAGAGAAACAAGATGCCAACACTGCTGCACTGTGTGAGGTAATAGTTAAACATCTGAAGGCCCTGGAGTAGAAGTCACCATTTTATTTCTCTTCATCCTTCACTGAATCCCCTGACTGGATTAGGGACCCATTTAGTTCAGCATCACTTGTTGGAAAGGACATGACTTTACAGAAGCAGGAGAAACTAAGTGAGCTGAAACAAGATTGTGGTTTAAGGCTAAGTTTTGTTGATCTACTTTGGACAGTTTTTGGATAAACGCTCCCAAGGAGTTCCCCATTCTGACCAACAAAGCTGTCTCAACATTGCATATATGGTATAGTTTATATTCCATTCCAAGCGTTACTTTGATGACGTGTTTCTCAGGTTTCTCTTTGATGCCTTGTACAGGTTCAGCCTTGTCCTAGTTCAATCTGCTGTATACAAATGTGCTGCCTTTCACTAAGATCCACCGTTTGTGTTAGGCTCCCAAACACAGCCTGCTTAGCTTTACTGCCTTTGATCTCCGTTTTGACTAGCAGCAGGTAGGAGAAGTTTCCTCGCGTCTTCCGATCCGTCGCCAGTGATTGATTGCATCACACTATCCCACTAAACTGCATTAGGACTTCTTTGCAGGTGCAAAATGTTGTCGATGTGATGAAGAAATCAAGTGGGAGGATTGATTGTTTAGCCGGGTTGACTTTGGAGGCAACATGGAGTTCAGTCGTGGAGACGGTTCTTATGTTGGCTGACTGGCTGCTGGAAAAGAGATGTGTGTGAAATTATTGGTTACTTTCACGGCCATTGTCGGTGCATCACGATGCGGCTAAAATTGTTGATATGAATGTTGCACTTGAAGGAAAAGGTTCTCTAGATCATGAACAACATCAAGGTGAGACGTTTAGTTGCAAAGAAGAAGGCGTCAGGTCTCCAAGAGTATTACTGCTGTCACTCACTTCTCAATTGCACTCAGAAATATTAGGATGCATTCACACCAGCCCTGTTCAGTCCACTTAAATTGAAAGCTAGTTTGTTTGCCCAGGAAGTCTGCTTTGTTTGCCAATCAAATTCTGATGTGACCACTCTGGTCACCTAAAAACCTAGATCTTGGCTCAATTAAAGTGAATTCTGGCACAATTTGAATGTATATGTGAATAGAAATGGACCACTCTAAAAGCAGGAAGTAGCCTACACTGCAGGGCATATATATATATATATGTATATATACATACATACAAAAAAAAAAAAAAATTCCCTTCTCACCCTCAGGGGGTGGTCTCTTTCATCCTCTGAGCTCGGGTCCTCTACCAGAGGCCTGGGAGCTTGAGTGTTCTGCGCAGTATCTTGGCTGTGCCTAGTACTGCACATTTCTGAACTGAGATGTCTGATGTTGTTCCTGGGATCTGTTTTAGCCACTGCTCCAGTTTGGGGGTTTCTGCCC
>CAEGAF010107464.1:0-19759 GCA_903067075.1 Micropoecilia bifurca | reverse complement strand
CTTACACTTTTTGTTTTTTTAAACATTTTTCATACTTTTTTTGGTTCACGCTACACCCCCCCCCCCCCCCCCCCCGCCCCCCTTCCTCAAGTTTTGAAAACACATCTTTAAAGGTTTACAGGTTTCAACTGTAGAGTATGTGGATTAAACATGTCAGGCCGACATGTAGAGGCATTTTTTTTTACAGTAGGCAATGAAGTGAACAGCAGGATTTTTAGTGCCACTTAAACCAACTATAACACTCAAAACTAAATGCACAGCTAATTCTCCAAGCACCTTAGAGACGCAGCAACATACATCCACCTCTTCGTATGCAAGCTGAGGAGAGGAGGCAGAAAGAAAAGCTGTAACAAAGTAACAGAGAAACAGACTTAGTAATATAACACGATTCCATAAATTAAGAGTATTGTGTTTTTGTCAGGCAAAGCCGCATTTAGATCAAAACAGTGCAGCCTTTTAAAGCTGGGATCACATATCAAGTTCAGCGAGCTTTGAAAATGGAGATATTTAATATTTGCATGCCTTGTGTTAGCAGAGATGGTAAAATATGTGAAGAGGCTTAATTTAGTTGTAAAAAATGGGCTTTGTGTAACAGGAAAAGGTTCAGCTAATGCGCTTAAAGCAGATCTAATTTTTGGTTTGAAAATGTTTACCTTGGCTAGCCTAGCTTTCCCTAAATCTTTCCTGACATTTTCTAAAGTGATCATTTACTTGGTTCTTTTATAAGCTCTCAGTTGAATAAATGTCAATGTCTGTATCGAAGGTTTGGTTAAGAATTGTCAGATGAAGATGTGTTCAGATAAAAACAGTAGCTTTTTAAAGCTGTGATCAAATATGAAGTTCAGCGGCACAGAGATAGGAAAATATGTGATTGAAAGTGACTTCATTGGGAATTAAGATGTTAAAAAAATTGCTTTTCGTAACAAGAAGTGATGGGCACACTTCTACAAATGCTTTAACAGCAGAGCTAATTTTTGGTGTTGTATTTTGCCAACTCTGGAAACTTTCAGCGCTCTTAGCTTAGCTTCCCATAAATTCATATTTCTGGAAAATTCTAAAGTGCTCGGTTGTTTTTAGTGCCAAGTAAATATATTTCAGAGACAAAAGAGAAATCCTACAACCGCTAAAATCTGAAGCCACCCCATTTTTGTTTACATTTTGAAAAGGAGGAAGTTGTGCTCAGTTTCTTCAGATGTCTTTGTGCCATTTTTCTTCAGTGTTTCTTGGTGCAGCGCCACCACAGGCAAGGAGGGGAACAAGTTTTTCAATTAGTTTGACATGGCATGAAAGTAAATCACATCGGCTGAAAAAGGAGCAAATGAATCAAGTCTACCAAACTATCAGGTGTGAAAACTGTTCATCTATAAACAATAGTGTGATAATACCTAATGTTTGCGAAGGATCCTGCTGTAGAGATCTTCAAGTGATGTGAGATTTATTTATATAAAGTAATTTCATCAAACAGCAATGAAAACTTAAAAAGCCGTAGTTGGGGGGGAAACAACACAGATGCAGGCAGAGTCTCACGACGGACAACAGAAAACTCCTGAGGTGAATGACAGAACATGAGGGGCTTAAACACTGGGAGCTGATTACTGGATGAGGAACAGGTGGCTGATTGGATCCGCCTTCAGGTGTGAAAGAAGAAGAGCAGGGAGCAAAACCGACAAGCTGGGGAAAGGAAGATAATAAACCTGAGGGGAACTGTAAATAGAGACCAACGGGAGAAGGCTTAGCATAAAACTCGAATGAATAAAGAATAAAAATAACTAAGCAAAGTAAATACGACGGGATGAAGTCATCAGACAAGAGCAAAGCTGGACCGAATAAACTAAGAAATAATCAAAATACAAACAGATTAAAACCAAACAAAAAATAGAGCATTAGAAAGACGCTTGATGTTTTTCTAAATAAAAGTTTCAGCTTTATTCACTCAGAAACTTGACATTATGGAAAGTTAGTTCATTTCTGCTATTTGGATGTTAAGAGAAATGCATATTTATCAGTTAAATGGGGTAAATATTCCACCTTGGTAATATTTAAAGTAATTTAAAGCAGTTTATAATTGACTTTGTGCATCCTGAATTAAGTATGAAAAATAATTTGAGTCGTTTGGCCGGAGGATAATTAAATTAGCCCTAAGGATAAAACAGAGCATGATTTAAATCCATAATCTACAGATAGGCATACTGACTTGAATCTGGAAAATATAAATACATATTCCTCTGAAACAAGCTGATGAATAATAGTTGTATGTCTTTTTGTTTTGGCTTGACTTGTATTAGATCCACAGTTACTCTGATTATGTGTGTGTGGGTGTGTGTGTGTGTTGTTTCATCTGTATCTGTTGTATTAAAATGAGGTTGTGCTTTCTGCTTTTACATAACTTTTATGCGAAAATGACAGTGAAAGCACTTCATTACGGGACAATATTAGAAAGTACGTCTTGAGGAGTCAGGCATTTTTCATAATAAAAGCAGATATGATGAGCGAGTTGGTTCTCTTTGGTTTGATTCAAAGTTTCAGTGCCTCCCTCATTAACACCCAGATCAGTTTGACTCCACACCGCCGCCGCTTCCCCCTGTCTAAAAGACGACGCGCTACGCTCTGTTGGTGCAAGTATTAATCAGCATAATGTGTGAATATGCACATAATTGTTGTTTCCACACGTTATTTTCGGTGTGCAGACCCTCATGGTTGTCTGCGGACCCACGCACACACGGGTGTCTTCGTGCCTGTGCCTTAATGTGCGTATGCCTGGTGTGTTTTGCTGAGAGAGATCATTAGCAGTAATGCGCAGCGGCCCGGTTCACCACCTGGCCTCCGCACCTTCAGATGTATTAATAATTTGGAGGAGTCACCTGGTGAAACTAAAACCTTATGCAAGCACAATCGACGCAGGAACGCGCGCGCATTGTGAGCGCGAGGACCTCGTTATCAAGACGGAGGCAGGGAGATTTGCATTCGGTGTTGAACGGGGCGGTGTTAGGTCTTCTGCAGGCACGGAGCGCCTGATCTGTCCATTACTATAGACCAGTGATTCCCAAACTTTTTCTCCTGCACCCCCCCGAGTGGTTTCCAAACATTTTCTGGGCCCCCTATTGATTACAAATAGCTGTCTGGTTGGACGATGTTTGTGGGGGGGAGAGGATTTTTAGAGACTCCATGTCTTTAAGAATGAGCTGGGTGGGGGGAAATCAACTTCTTTTGGGGGCAAAATGAATGTATGTAGCTGAACATAGACAGCAACATCGGTAGCCTACAGGCTACTTGTTAAGCTTAAGGTGATGTATTGATATTAGCTAGTCATCTTTTAGCTAACTTTACCTGGATCCAACAGCTTTACTCAAGTCTCTTAGTTTGGGGGGGAAACTGTGAAAAGTTCTTTGCGTTTTGCTGCCATGATTCTAACGCACCTGTGTAGCTCCGTACCGTAGCAGCAGGTCTCCTTCGCTGCCGAACAGGCGTAAACCCAACACCAGTGGCGTAGCTCTCATGTTGCGTTTAATGACGGCTCGGAAAAACAGGGGACCATATGTTCACAATGGATTAAACAGTTTTAACCGCTGATAAAAAGTGACAGAGGGCACAGATATGGGAAGTGTGGAAGCCCCTATTCTATCAAATTGACATAATAACAGAGAGTTGGCCATTCTAAGGTAAAAACCGGGTACATACAGCGTTCATGTTTTTTTTTTTTTCATCCAGACAGCTTCCTGCGCCCCATGCAACGTTACGGCGGCCCCGCCACCCCACCGCCGGGGGGCCGCACCCCACAGTTTGGGAACCTCTGCTATAGACAGCTTCACTGTTGCATCTCCAGTCCAGTCTGATGTCCAAATTAATTGGAAAACAAATCCTTGTTGCTATGTGCATTATAACAACTTTTCAAATGTAAAAACGGAGAGGCAATGATTCCCCAAAAGCTCAGTGAGTCTGAGGGACGTTGATCATCTGGGTGGGATGAACAGAGAGATAGAAAACACAGAACTAAACAGAAAAGAGTATAGGAAATGGTTGACCCCTTTGAATGTTGCCTAGCAATGGGTTTAAGGCGATTCATATTGGTTATAAACACCAGATGGCAAACAAAAACAACCAAATAAACATACAAACAAAATAAAACTAAATTCCAACTTTTTTTTGATTGTTTAAAGTAATACAACATCTTTTGCATGGGAAATTAAGCATTTAGCAATACAAACACATGGCTAAGTTCTCTTCTAACGACTCCACAACTTCAAGCTTTATGTCCATTTATTGTCCTTTTAAAATCAAAATGTCGTTTTTCTCTTGATGTACAGTTTCTGAAAAGTACCATTGTGAACAGATGATCAGGCTGGACTTTGTGAGGAACCTGAACCTGCTGCAGATGTTACACTCACGACACAGACAGGAGTCCTTCTGCAGTTTCGGCATCTTTATTTGCCCCACACTGTGTGTATTTTTTTTGGATTTGTTCTTCTCAGAAGCAGCCGGGCACAGACACACAGTAAACCGTTACAATGCTTCTTCTTTTCCGCGCTACACCGTTACAACTCACCGACTGACAACCAATCCGTGACGTAGCATGCAGCTCAGATTCTGTAATGCTTCTGCGACTGAACAAAAACAATTGGGCAAATAAAATATATTAAATACATGAATAGAGTGTTTTATCTGTAAATTTAAAAAAATAGTAATAGTTTAAATAAAATACTTCTAGGATGTAACACCGATCTTCTATATGTCTTGTTGAGAGCGTCATCTCTTCAGCCAATCGTTGGGGCAGCAGCATGAGAGTCAGAGACCTAAAAAGGCTCAACAACCTGATACAGAAGGCTGGTTCTGTTCTGGTTCTGGTTCTGTTTTGGGGATGCCTGTGGAACCTCTGGATGTGACAATGAAAAGAAGGATTCATCATAGAATAAGAAAATTATGAACAACCCTGACCATCCTGTTCATGAGACTGCCTTGGGAAAACAGAGTGTCTTCAGTGAGAGGCGTCTTCAGATTCGCTGATGTGAAGATTGATTTATCTCAGAATCTGAAAGAATGCAGTCAAACCAGCCCGTCACTGAAATGGAAACATCCAATAAGAGTATCGTAAGAGAAGTTAAGCCAGACGCAACAAAAAGAAGGTGCCGTTCAACACTTGGGTTGAGGAAGACAAATATCGTTTTCCTGAAAATCCTGAAAAACAGGACGATTCAGTGCTCACTGCAAAAGAGTCGATTTCTAAAACTCAGGAGACAGTGGATGAGCAAGGGGAGAAATGGCCACCTAAGCCTAAAAGGATGAAGATGATGATACCATTTCGGGCCTGGTTGGAATTATACGCATCCCTTGATTGGAAAGTTTCAGATGAAAATACTGAGAAGCAAGATGCTTCTCAGACTGAGAAAGAGTCCACCTGTAAACCTCAGGAGACATCAGTGACAGGGAAGAAACAGACATCTAAGAGTAAGCGTGTGAAAAAGACACCTCTAACATGGGAGGATGACAATAACAAAATTATAACCTATGGAAATTGGGTACATGATCTGGGCCCAATAAGTCAAACGATTTTTCCAGAATACATTCCACTGGTCACCAAAAGAGTCCACCTCAGAAACACTGGAGACTGTGCACCAACCAGAGAAGAGCCAACCGATTCAGAGTACGCATGTGCCAGAAAAACACGGTGATTAGACAGCTACATCTAAGTGTGCAAAGAAGACATTTTGGAAAACGTTTCCTGAGTCTGAACCTCGATCAGATCAAATTTTTTTTGCTCCCTTAGAAAATGACAGTTTTTCCAAGGACACTGTCCCTGAAACACCAAAGGCAGTGGATCCACAATTGAAGAAATAGCCATTAAATAACGAGGAGGAAACAGTACAATGTCTCACCTTGCCCCAACCAGACAACATCCAGACAGAGAATTTGTTGAGGTCTCTGACAATCAAAGTTATGTCAACTCTCAGATCCGTCTCTCTTTGCTTGACCTTTGTCTAACACCACCACAAACTTTAATTGGACCGATTGTTAACCTCCAACAGCATGTACATGTTTTGCTTGAAGACCAAGGCATCCCTGTCTGAGGAAATAGAAAAGAGAAATTTGGCAGAGAAAAATTACGAACGCTGCTTTGCACAGCTCCAGCTTTATGAAAAGCTAAATACCAAATTCAAGGAAAGCATCCTGAACACAGTGATCTCAGAACCAACACAAAACATAAATGGTCTTATAGCCCGGTGCGGCTTATGTATGTATGTTTCCAGTTTTTTTTTTTTTTTATGTGGGTGCGGTTTATAGTGAGGAGAGCTCTATAGTCCGGAAAATACGGTACATGTAAAGGGAAAGGCACCTTTAAAAAAACATTATTTTTTTCTTCCTCAGTCACAGAATATGTTCCCAAAGGTCTTGGTGATCATCAAGATGTTTTACTGGGGAAGTTTGGATGGGCTGCTGTGTTGTTTTTGATCACCAGTGTTTGTGCCTTGGAACGTTTCAATAGATAACATTTTTGCGCAGTTTCTCTGCTAATAATGAATATTTAGTGCAAGTAAATATCAAGTAGTTAATTTACCATTGGGATTAATAAGATGTATTTGAATTGGACTGCATTGAAGTTTGTAAAAACAAAAAAGAAGCAAAAACATAAGAAGAAATCAAACATTTTTTTTAAATAATGGGAGCAATATTTAGCTTTGCGCTCCATGACAAAGTTGAACATGTTACTACAGTATGAACTGTGTTCAGCATGATGTATGGCGGTATAATGGGGGCAATTAGGAGGCGGCGTGCAGGGTGGTTCCCAGCACATTGTGGGGAACCAAGAACACAACAACATCTGTGAAGATTTGTAATCTTTGTGGCACTTCAGCATGTATATTTCATTTGTCTCAACTGCCGCAGTGCTTTTATCTTCCAGATAAACAGCCTTTCCCGGTAGAAACGGTCCTCGAGTCACAAGTGATCTTCAAAGAGATACGCGGAGGCATCCTGGCGGCTCCTCTGGCTCGGTCAGGATGTCCCTTTGTTTGAATCCAGAACAGAAACGTTGTCACGTGGCTCATGCTTTTTTTTCTTCCCAGTCAAGCTTTTACATCTTTTCACCCATCTGCTGCAGACTAATTAAATAAATCAACGAAAGAAGAAAAAGATTGGTGATGAAGATAAGATTAAATCTGTCAGGCAGGTGGGCCGATATGGGTAAAATCTGCTGTAGGGTGTGAAAGAAAATACGACAAATTCCGAAAACTTGTTGTTTTTTTCGGCTCAGCTGAAGTTGAAATTTTAGTTTATAACATGAATAAAATTTTTGCTTTATATTTTTATGAAAACCTTAGTATAATCTGCACCTTCCTTACACAAATTCAAGAGTTATTCATAAAGAGACTATGCTTTAAAACATAATTGGAGTTTACCAACATCAGCGTGATTCTATGTCTCAGTCACTGACTTTGCACCCTGTCCTCAGTTGCCGTGGTTATATGTGCATGACTTCCTCTCGAGCTGTCTCCAATATGTAAGACATACAGTAATGTGGAAACCATGTATAGCTGGAGTGAAAGAACAACATAACAAATTCACACTTAGCGTTCTTTGCCGCAGAGATTACCAAACGCGTAGGGAGCTCACATTTTTTACGCTGAGTATTAAACTATTTATCATGGAGTCTTATTACTTTTTACACACTCACTGACTGCTAAGCCTGTAAAAAAGGATCTAGACCCTGGAATTGATCTATGTGTTACTTAAATGTTGGCAGTAATCATATGACATTAACATTTTTTTTAAGCTTTGTTTGATAGTTAATTGACAGGAAAGTGGTTAATGAGACAGGGTCAAAGGCTGCCAGGCTGGGAATCGAACCTGTGACTAAGGCCTCCATGTGTGGCTTGTGCTTAACCTCCGGGCCATCACAGCACATCTGCCTGATATTAACATTAACATGTTGAACTTTGACCTGCCATACCATGTCAAGTGCTTGACGCAGCTCCGACTGAGTGGTCAATAGTCACCTCTTGGTTAACCATGCTACAAAGATCTACACAATATACCTCATTTTGTCACTTTGAAAATCACTCAATACATCTATAATCTCTCTAACATACAAGCAGCCTTTTATTGTTGTTCTCCAAAGTAACGTTATGACTTTCGTCTCCAACATGCAAGATACATGCTAAGTACCTCACAGAGCCTCACTTCAAACCAACCTGAATCCAAGAAAAAAAAAAAAAAACCTACTTGAAAAGAGCTGGCAGTGCTTCTGAAAACCAGAAGCTGCAGGAACTTGTTAGCAATAACTTTCCCTTACGAAGGCAATATGTGGACTGAGACTTTCTGCTTTACCAGTGGAAGATGGAATGCCCAGGCATTTTGAGTGTTTTCCATTAGTCTATGAAATACCCGAGAGACATAATGTACCAGTTGAACACCTTCCCTTGGAGTGTATGAGATGGCAAGTGTATTGCAGTGTAAGTGTTCTGGAGAGTTGGGGAATATGAGCGAGGCAGAAAGAAAGGGAGGAAAAGGCAGGAAGAGAAGAACAAGAATGTGAAAGTGGGGGGGAGGGAACGATGCAAAGACATCAGGAGGAAAGCAAGAAAGGAGAAGCGGAAATGAATTAAAGAGAGAGAAAGAGAGAACACTACAGTTGAGTGAATAAAAAAATGGTATGGGGGAGCAAGGCAGCGGGACGGTGGGGAGGCTTCTGAGAGCATCTTGAAGTAGGTAGGTGTTTAAGTAACAGCAAATCAGGCTCCACGGGGGGCCGAGGAAAATGTTCTTAGCCTCCAAAATCTTTGGCAAAAACAGCCATTTGACTCCAAACACAAGCTAACCGTGGTATTTAGCCCGCAGGCTAAGGCTCTGAGAGCAATCACAGAGGCCCGAGCTGAAGGTTGCTTCCTAAAAACAAATCTTTACACAGTGTGCGGCTTCGGATGTCTGTTTTGTCTGACAAACGAGGTGTTATCTGGTGGTGAACGCTGTGGTTCACGCCAGAGAGTTTGGGAGTCGCATGTAAGTCGCATAAACAGTGACTTCAGAGTCGACTTAGACGTGCTTTCAAAAGACTTCAGATTTGAATAGAACTTGTGATTTAAAACCTGTGAATAATCATTTCTCTGTCTAATCTTCTGCCTGCTGTATGTTGTTTATTTCTCAATGCACAGTGCTGACGTATCGCCTCATGAAACAAATGAGTCCTCATGTGGTGTGTTTCGTTGTCTTGTTTCTCTGTCTAATTGTCTACCTCCTCTATGTTCTTGTATGTGGCCATATTGCTACGTGAATCACTTCTCTGTCTAATCACCTGCCTGCTCTGAACATAGTGCTTTCATAACACTATGCGTTCGCTACATAGCTCACAATTACGGTTTTGATAGGTTGTTTTTAGTCAGAGCCGTGCATTTCTTTAGCAACCTGGCATGGCATGGTGACAGCTTTAACAAATGTGGAAAAAAAACATATTTTTTATTAAAGTTATATTTTGCAGCTTCAACAAAATACAATAACAGAATTCTTTGAAAAGTCTGGATTGCTTCGTATGTATTTTGCACGTTGCCTGTGACTGCTGCTGGTGGGAAGAGATATTTCAATGAGCTAAAACTAATTATTAAAAAAAAGAAATTAAGCAACCTATTTGCATGCACTATGTGGACTGTTGCGTGTAAAATTCACTAGCAGTGAATACTGTGCTACTATCTGTATTGGACCAACAAAAGCAAGGCAGTCTCAAGCCTTTAAAATTGTGACGCTTTTAATGGGTAAGATAGACTCAAGAAATTGTAACAGCCGCTGCAAAGGGGTGGGGGCAATTTAATTTTTGGTCATGGGGCCCAAGATTTCTGGCGGCGCCAGAATCGTGTTTTTGTATAAACAGTATTGGGTGTAAAATACTGCAAAAACATCTCTAGCTGCGTTTCTTTGAGATCTGCGCACTTTCGCTTCCAGATGGGATTCATGACACTGTGCCACCTCTCTTATAAACAAACATGTTGGGTGAATTTACAACTAATAAATGTTCATTTAGATTGGATAAATGTAACTAGAAGTGATGTTTGGATTTGTCTGATCACAGGAGGAACCTGTTTGCTTTAGTAGCTGAAGCAAACATTATATTAATATAATATAATATCATCATCTTCACCCTACATGTGAAGATGATGATCTTAGACAAAAACAATGCAACCTTTAATCTGTCTTTATGGTGACATTGCTGAAAATGTCCTTGGCCAACAAACAGAACATCAAACGTTTTGAACAGATGAAAGCGTGTAATGTTTAGCCATTAGATGGCTGGAGGATTTTCATTTGAGTGCGTTAGGTAGTAAATAGTAGCATTGTTAATTGTTAGCTGACTTGCAGCGCTTCTGATAATTATGTTGTCAGAAAGAGCAGATTGTTACTTGGAATCTGTTGGACAAATCTACAGATAAATGTTTGAGAAACACCTGTTCCAAACATTGTTTTAATAGTTCAAATATCAAATATACCTTAATACACATTAATACGTACAGTCTTCTGCCTTTGGGGGAATGGCCAATTAACGCAAAGAAAAATAAATGGCGTTTCTGGATTGGCTGCTTTGCCAGCCAATTAAATAGCATTACTCCAAGGTATTTTAGCTCCAAAGGATGATTTCACTCCAGAATTAGTTAGTTGGTTTGCCTAAAACGTCCAGGTTGTTTGGGGAGGTGTGAATGTGGACCAAAAAAGCCAACTCTGGTCCATCTACACACCTAAGTTTTTGTTTAGATAGTGAACTCTGGACTGGTTCGAAAGCATATGTGAACACAGAACAGCCCACAGACTGCTCTAAAAGCAGAAAGCGAACTATGGCGCAGGGCATTCTGGGTAGATAAAACCGAAACAAACATTCAAATATAGCGCTAGCTTGAGAAATAAAGAATGGCCCTTTACCAAAGACAAAAGAGAAATTCTACAACTGCTCATAGATTGTAAGCTGAAAATGTAGCAAATGTCATTTTTGTTCCCCAGTCGAACAGATTATAACGGCCTATCAGGTGTGAGAACAACGGCAGACCTAAAGCAGAAGTTCATCTTATAGCTTGAAGACCCAAACGACATGTCCTTCCACTTTCACACAGTTATGCAGAACTTTTTGTTGGAGTATTACAGAAAGAACATACATCAGAGATCTTTCTCCTACGATAATACAATGTGAAAACGTACTTTTACATGGCAGCTCCATACAAATCCAACAGCTTCCATATCTTTGCTGGTCAGAATTAAATTGCACCCAAATTAGACCATTCAGTTGGAGTTCTTAGAATGTGTGTTTTAATCTATAAAAGAAGCTGACAAAATGAACAAAAGCAGCTAAGTCTAATATACTTGAAAGGTCAGCAAATATTACAAATGTTTCAAACATTTACTCTGAGCTCAAATATAAGCAGCCAGGATAGATACATCCTGAGCTTTTCTCTTCTTACTTCTCAGTTTTCAAACATTCACTGTGTTTAATATGAAGCTCTGAGTTAAATCTACTTTGGTTACTTTGGCTTTAAAGTAGTTTGCCTGCTGGATCCACATATATGACAGTATGCTACTTCTTTTGAGTATTAGTAATGTTATTAGTAAAGAATGAAAAAAACACACAGACACACTCACATTGTTGCTCCTCCCTCTGTGTTCCCATCCTCAGGCTCATGGGGAGAAGCTTAATGGCCCTGATGGAGACGCTTTCCTGTCTCAAGGTTTTTTTAAGTCATGGAGGTCATTACAGAAATGGAAAAGGTTTGTTAATCTTCCCTTGCTGCTGTGTTCTCCATGACAGGGAGGCAGACCTCAGACTCAACAGAGGAGGAGGAGGATTGAAGCAGGAAGTTTAAGGGACTTTTTTTTTTAAACTCTCACTACACATTGGTTACCTTCATCACTAGGTCCATCATTTTACTTATTTTCTTGTCTTACCATTTACATGTATATGGATGTGGTCTGAAGTCCTGATAAAAACATCTTGTCCCCCATCACCCACTAATCAGCTCAGCTAATGGTTGTTTAACCTTGCAGAATTATTCACCTTAAAATGTTTTGTAGAAATTTGATATAACTGGAAAAACAAAGTGGAGCATAAGTGCATAATGTAAAGTCCTAAAATAACTGAATAATTAGTTATTAATGAATTAATGAGTTCTACAACATTTAATTTGGAATCAAAGTATTTCTGAATTAAATTGAAAATAGTTTGTTTTCTAAGTTTCCTCTAAAATCAAAAATGCTGAGTAGTGTGGCATGGATATGTGTCAATAATTTGAAGAGTTTCCTCCTTTTGCTGCAGTTAAAGTTTATAAAAGCCAAACTTTAAATACACTTTAAATCTTTGTTCATAGACAAACAAAGATTGACTATGAACAAACAATCCGTTTCATGAAGCCTCAGTGTTAGTTGTGTTAGCACTAAATTATGCATTTAGTGCCATTTTATAGCTTAATTGAGTAACTATGTTATCTTCAGTTGTTTTAAAAATGCTGTATATATCTGACAGGACTTAAAAGAAATTTGACTTCATAATTCCATCCAGTGGAGTTGGGAGTGTTGCTGGTGTCTATCTCCAGCTAACGTTCCAGGCGAGGTCATCCTGGACAGGGCAACACAGAGACAGACAGGACAAACAACCATGCACACACACACACTCACACCTAGGGACCAATTAACCTAACAGTCATGTTTTTGGACTGTGGGAGGAAGCCGGAATACCCAGAGAGAACCCATCATGCACAGGGAGAACATGCAAACTCCATGCAGAAAGACCAGGGCTGGGAATCGAACCCAGAACCTTCTTGCTGCAAGGAAACAGCTCTACCAACCACTGTGCATGTCATAATTCACAGCTTGAAATTTTACTCATGTCTCTTTAATAAACTCCTGCTTTTTCTGAAACTCCCCAACATAACTCCTCAATTAAACCTTTAAAAACATTTTTAACACTTGCACTGGGACATAGTTCCTATAATGAGCTCAGCAGATGCAAAGTCCCAAACAAGTGTTTGCTAATTGCTGCTGACTAGTCTGAAGGAGCTCAGAGGGCAGTTCTCCGTGGTTGCCATGGATTTCTCAAAGATGCACAAAAGAATCAAGGAAACACTCCGGGTATGCTTATGATGATAGAAGAACATTATAACACAATAAGAAGCTCAAAATAGTCAATTTTACATAAGACTGGCCCTTTAATAATAACCCTAAAGTTGTGACACCTACAGGCCAGTTTAGGTTGGAGTTACATCTTGTAGTTCTTTTTTCTGTTGATTAATATTGTTTTTAAAAACTAATCTTGTTTTCATTTTACCTGAGGCCTTCATAGAAAAACTATAATTATACTGATGTTAAATCACATGCAAGTCGAGTATTTTCCCTAACTTTGAAATCTTTAGGAAAAAAAGGGGCTCATTAAGTAGGAATTCCATTTTAATTTTAAAGTGTATACTTTTCCTTTCACTTAAGTACACCCTAATTCATATGATCAATTATTTAAAATAAAAATGATTGTGTGGTGACAAAATGTGAAAAGGGTTTAGTGCATAAAAACATAACTGCATCTGTATAAACATTCTTGTCACATTGCACTAAAGTTCCTGTCAGAAGCAAACAATAAATCCTGGTCAGTGCCTTTGCTGGGAGCTGAAGCCATTCTGTCTTCTTAGTTTGTATCTAATGAAAAGCTACAATAAGGCAGGTCTTTTTAAAAAAAAAAAAGAAAAAAGATCCTGTTGCGCTCGCGAAGCAATAATCCGAGCAGTATTTAGTGAGAGTTAATTGCCAAGAGTTCTCAATCTCCACACAGTGTGCTCAGGCATCTGTACTCGGCAGCTCGCTGAATCCTAATGAGCGCATTTCTACCAGTTGCAGCAAAAACAATGGCGGCCTCACTGTTCATTTGTACTTGCGACAGCAGCTCCGCTTCGCTCCTGCGATCACTTACACAGGCGCATGAATATTCCTTATTGCAGATTAGCGTCTGTAATCAGCATTCAGCGAGCGCCGACTCTGATTCATCCACATACCCACCTTTAGCAGGACTTAGATTCCTCACACTGATGCAGAAAGACCTTGAAATAAAAAGACATCAGCTCTTTGAATAACAGGTATACATGGGAAGGTGTAGCAATTGTTGCAGTGGACGTGTATGTAATGATCAGCGTGCTAAATGTGGTTGCTATGGGAATATTTGCATGAATGTATAATAGGAGTTTCATTACAAATTTCTTCATTTGTAGTTGCACTTAGTTAATGCTTTCCAGATAAGTCAAATTGCTCAGTAGGTCAATGGTATCACTGCTACTTGTCACACTGTTGAAACGTCAGCAAATATTGATGATGATGCAATTCTACTACCAGACTCACGAACTCTAAGACATGCTGAGGAGATTATTGGGTAAAGGTCTGTTGGGATCAGGTATCTGGGCTGCACAGTGGTGTAGTTGGTAGCACTGCTGCCTTGCAGTAAGAAGGTTCTGGGTTTGATTCCCAGCCCAGGTTCTTTCTGAGTTTGCATGTTCTCCCTGTGCATGAGTGGATTCTCTCCGGTTTCCTCCCACAGTCCAAAAGCTAACCTGGTAGGTTAATTGGTCTCTCTAAATTCTTCATAGGTGACTGTGTGTGTGCATGGTTGTTTGTCCTGTCTGTCTTTGTGTTGGACTGGCCACCTGTCCAGGGTTACCCCACCTCTCGCCCGAAATGTCATGCTTTATATAGACACCAGGACCCCTCCTTACACCACTAGGGACAAGAGTGTAAGAAAATGGATGGCTGGATCAAGGATTCAACTAAAAGTTACAGGATGATGAATAACATGCACTAGAGTTGGAGTTCTCAAGTCCATTAAAGGTTTATACATATTTCTGGGGTCCTCCAAAAGTCTGCCATGGATGATCCATGACAGACCGAGGCTAAAAGCTCTAAACAACGGAACAGAAAATCCTACTTGCAGCAGCCTTCCTGTTCTCTGCTGGTAGCCATCTTATTTTGCAGCTCAGAGAAGTAAACATTCCTCAACGTAGTAAAAATAGTTTCCAATTACATTAATTTAGAAGACTTTGATGATACTAGATGGCTGACATTGTGTTTTCCTCCCTAAGTAACAAATTCTCATCACCGGTCGATATCTTGGTGCATCTCTAAAAACGTGAAAGCAAACGTCAGAAAGTTACAAATGTTTCCCCCCAACATAACTTTAGAAAGTGAGGGATAAAACAGAGCACAGTTTATTCAACGTTAGGTCAGTAAACCTATTGAATAGCTTTTCCACCTCTAATAAATTAAGATTTAAAGTCCTGAGACTCGCATCCCAGAGTGCTGACTGATGCTTAACAGAGACTTGATGTACAGTCAATACACCCTGGGGTTTTACAGCTAATTTCCATGTGCTTTAAGAAGTCAATATAACGGCAAACTATCAAGCTACGAGAGACGACAGCAGAAGCAAAGACGTGTGTTTGGTGGACTGCGCATTTACAGTCAGATAAAGTAGCCCTGTAATGTTTTGTCTATGACAGCGATCTTTGTTTGAACGGGATTAATAAATTATTAATCTCCAGGGGCCTTTAACAGCAGTGAAGGCCAGAGCTGCTGTAAACACGGCCTGGTTGCAACATGGACCCCTTCGTCATGCAAATGGTGATTTCTGTGTTCGGTCTGTTCGTGTCTGTTGATGCTCTGCTTTTGATTTCTGATTGCAGGCACTGTGCTTTGCACTGCGTGAGCTGCTGCATTTATTAAGATGCTGTATAATCCAGGTAGATGGCTGAGGAAACGCATGAAGAAATGAAATCAAAATATTGGAAGGATTGCAAGATTTTCATCAATGGGATTGGCTTAACTTGCATTAAAAACTGCCCTGGGAGATGGCCGGCGCCGGCGTGTCATTTCTGTGACAGACAAACCGAATTATGTTTGCTTTGACTTCACCCGACACCGAGATGAGCCATCACACAGACGGAATCCGTTTATTTGGAGTTTCATTAGCCACTGTTCTACGAAAGGCCAAGACCAAACTGGGTCTTATTTGTTTTAAATCATAACAACTTAAGCACATTCATTTCTGAACTTTTAAACTGCGGTCAGGTTTGCGTTTAGCGCTTGTTTTAGGGAAATCCATTAAACAGGGAGTGGAACTTGGAGGTGGTGCAGCACCAGTCATCTTCCTGTGTGCAACAAACACTAAGAACAGAACATGTGATGCATCATAGTAACTGATTTAAAGTAACACATTTTCAGAGGCAAATATATTACATTTAATGAGCTCATATATACTGATTATTCTGTTCTCTTTCAATTAAAGGGCCGGTGTTATGTATTTTTCAGGCACATAGAGCCATTTTATTACACAATAAAGTAACTCTGTTACCTTCAGTTGGAATAAAAATGTTGCATATGTCAAACGTAACTTACATAAAAATTTGACTGCAATACCTTGGAATTGGGAATCTGTTGAACTGATAAATGCTTAAGAAAAACAGTGGCTTTGACACTCTTTGAGTTAGAGAGAACTGAATGCAGTCATTTATGTGAGTTTTGGTGATTTGTAGTTTGTAATTGGGTGTTGCACAATTTGACGGAGGGTAAAAAGTTTCACACCACATCCATTTTTATGCATTCCAACTCGTGTAAAATTTTTTGCGAGTCTCAGCAACACTGAGGTCTCAGCACCTTACAAAACCCTCATCTTTCCCATTTTTCAAAGGAATGGTAATCTTTCATGTATGTAAAACTACGACTTCTACAAATGCTATTTCTCATTACTCTAGAAATGAAGTTGGTTATTAAAAATTTACGTAAAACAGGAAATAATTTCTCAAATTTAATAGTTTCTTTTCATATAATGCATGCAGAAGCCTGGTTTCAATTAAATGTACAACATCCCAAACATATAGACGGCCCCACATGTGCAACGCTACTGAAAGGAGAAAGAATAAACAATCAGATTTAGACAGACAGTGTAGACTACATACATGCTCACATACAACCCGGGGCAGGTAGGTTGGTAGATAAAAACACATATCAGCTGACAGTGATGCACCATGGCAGGTAAATTTAATAATACAGAAACCCCCGTGTGGAATGCTGCTATCGCTGGTGGTAAATATTATGAAGCCACACTGGAAACTACATTTAATTGAAATCAAAATGACAGCGACATCCCAAATTCTGGTAATGCAGCAGCAGGTGACAGCTGTGACAGATGACAAAGGTGGCCTTCTGTCGTTTTGGTAAATGTTTAACTCATAATTAATTGTATTAGCTTTTTTAATTATTTTTTTTAAGTTACAGATCTCAACCCATCACACAAAGTGGAAAATGCCTCTCACTATGACATATATGTAGGATATATTAAAGGTGCCTTCAAGGAATAGATGGTCATTGATGAGCTTCTTTTTAGGCTTTATTTGGTCATTAACATTTAACATAAATACATATATAAACCTAGAGTATTAGTTCTATTCCTTAGGGGATTAATTGAACGTTCTTTACCCTGAGACTCAGTATCTTGTTTTCATTGACCGTTAGAATTGTGCAAATTTTAATCACGAAAACAAATTGAATCGCGTCAATTTTGAAAGAATCTCATGTCGTTTGATGGAAGGTTTTGACGCTCTGATAAGGTTTTTCACATGTATTGAAATTAGTTTGTTTTGCAAAACTACAATGAAAACACTGTTTTTGCATCACAAGAGTAAAGTGATCAACAACCAGACGTTACCACTGGCCGAAATGACAA
This sequence comes from Micropoecilia bifurca, assembly GCA_903067075.1. Classification (NCBI taxonomy): domain Eukaryota; kingdom Metazoa; phylum Chordata; class Actinopteri; order Cyprinodontiformes; family Poeciliidae; genus Micropoecilia; species Micropoecilia bifurca. The sequence continues at coordinate 2,049 of CAEGAF010107464.1, read as the reverse complement.
AGAAGACAACAGGAAGCGGTAGGAGGATGACGGCGCCCCATATTTTTCCAATGACTTATGCAAACTTATTCATGTAAGATCATTTTATTTACATAGCACATTTTCAGCAACAAATGTGCTATATAATTCATGTAACGACGTAAAGCACAGTTCAAAGTGCTTTACAGGAATTAGAAGGAAAAACAAAGAAAACAACAAATCAAAAGAAGGACGAAGTAAAAGTATAGAGCCACGTATCGATTCCTCGTGTTTAATAAGAATAAGTAGTAATTTATGAAATACAAACATGTGATTTTAATTGCATGTCCTATTAAGTGGAAACACAGCAATTGCAAAATTGTGGGGGTTTTTTTACATTAAGGGTGTATTAAAGTTTTGTGCACATTTGTAAAGAAAACAGAGCTAGATGCATTCAGACATCTGAGAAAATTAAAGGAATGATATATGGTGTTTATTTTTATGTAATAATCTGAATCTGTCTTGTTCCCGCCACATGTCATCCTGCTCCTCTGCTCTGTGCCTGCTGATTAGCTCATCGTTTTCACCTGTGCCTGTGCTGCTGCTAGCTGTTGATTATTCTCACCTGTGCTGCTGGCTAGCGGTACCTCGGCTAACGTGGCTTATCCCACTAAGTTACTATTTCTAAACCAGTAATAAGATTAGAACTACTCAACCGAGCGTCTCTATGTGCAATTTTCCTTGAAAAAAAAAACAACAAATGTGATGAACACCACTGAAAATATGGTACAGCATATGCCAGCCTTTACACAGGTTAGCAATAGCTTCCCAGTGTTGCACCAGGGAGAAGATTTACTCACTTCTTGCTTTCTGTAATCATAATGTGCAGCTTCAATATTGGTTCAGTTAATGGTAAAATTAATTGACATTCATTTAATGAAATCATGTCTCTTACTTTCATGGATGAGTTGCCTCAGCTAAGTGGTGTGCATCCTAATGCCTAATGGCTTTATTAGAGCTGGTGAAATCTATGCTGAATTGAAGTTGGACAGTCTATGCCTTATTGCCCTTATTTTCTCACTACATCATTTTGCCTTTCATTGAAATAAATAAAATAAATCAGTGTCACTTGTCACGTTAGCTCAACAAATGCCCTTGCTTTGGCGACCGCTAGTGTAGTCAGCAGAATTTGTAGAAACACTTTGTATGAAAGGCAGAGAGTGTTGCTTCAGCTTGGTCCAAATAAATCCAAAAATGAAAGTAAAATATCTTTGCAGCTTCACTTAGTCAGCCTCTTAGTCTCAGCTGGGACTCGATGTGAAGCTGCAGTATGTAACTTTTATAAAAAAAACAACAACAAATCATATAGTTTTCTACATATTTGTTGAAATTGTCATTATGTCATGAAATAACCTGTGAAATAAACTACCTTCCCTCAGTGATAATTATAAACAACCAGCCAGAGCCAGGAGAAGAATCTTAGCGCTGTCAATCAGCTCAGACATGTACGCGCAAAATATGTCAATGTCAGAGAAACAACTTACTTTGTCTGGAAAACTGTAAATTTGCTGTCATTGGTAGCCATGCTAACAAGCCTTAGCATTCAGAGCGGGTGCAAAAAGTCAAGGCTTTTGTGTTGAAAAATCATATAAGCCAACCACCCTAAGAAATACAAATGCTTTTTATTGATAAATTCTAAAATACCATATCACTCATTGTTGATTCTCGCATTAGGTTAAAACATATCTTGTAATAATCCAATATGCAATAAAGCCATTGTGGAGATAAGTCGTCTGTGCTTATTTTTGGAAATGTGAAGAGTCAAGCTGTTCAAAAACTGAACATCATATTAATACTTTAGCATTAATAGTTAAACTTTATTAGGAAGTTATTCATTAGCAATAACAGAGAAACATATATGGCTGATATTTTTCTGATAATTGGATGGTTCAAAATACTTGGTCATTTTTAATTACATCTTTTAAAGTGGCAGTATTGTGTATTTTTCAACCACATAGTGCCATTTTATAGCACAACCAAAAAACTGTGGTACCTTCAGTTACCACAGTTCAGATATAAAAATGCTATATA